>SJYC01059475.1:0-26744 GCA_006408675.1 Madoqua kirkii
GCTTGAGTGTTCAAGTCATATTTCTTTTCCTGTTCCTTCTACACAGAGGAGAGAGATCTGTTATATTTTTAAGTTAATTACTCTGAATCATGGTCAATAGCCATTATTTCTTGACCTCCTTCTTATGAGCCATGTAGTCCTTGCATCAACTGTAAGACAGACAATATTATTCCCACACAATTATTTGGCCAGTAATTATTTGTGGGGATTCTAGGGTCATGGAAAATGGCAAATGGGAAAAGCTGTCACTCACTTCCTGCCTCATTTGGAAGAAGTTGGCTATTTAATAGGTAGCAACTCAAAATGAGGCAGAGGAGCCAGTATCCGGTACACATGAAGTTTGTTCCTGTGAATACTCAGGGGAAACCCTGCCAATATTTACCATTACAGTGACTTCACCACCTGCCAGGTACCAGAGGGAGTGATGGCAATCACCTTGTTAAATTCTTGTGATAAGTTTGGGTAGGTAGCATCATACCCATTTTTCAGAAGAGGAAACTGAGGCTTGGAGAGACTGTGCAGCCTGCCCAGAGTCACAGAGGCAATGAATGGTGGTGCTGGGCAATGTTTTGTTGCTGTTGTTTAGCAGCTCAGTCGTGTCCAGCTCTTTGTGACTTCATGGATTGTAGCCTACCAGGCTCCTCTGTCCATGGGATTTCCCAGGCAAGCATACTGGAATGAGTTGCCATTTCTTCTTCCAGGGGATCTTCCCGACCCAGGGATTGAACCTGCATCTCCTGCCTTGGCAGGTAGAGTCTGTATCGCTGAGCCACCTGGGAAGTCCACGCTATGTTTATGCATTTTCAAAACTCAGAATGAGAAATTAAATAGGGAAATCATGCATTTTTCAAAACTGGAAATGAGATTCGACATTCAAACAAAGGAAAACTTCATTAATGGGCCTTCGGAATGTGTTCCTTAGGCTGTGATTCCCCTGCCACTTCCAAGGGGATGGACAGAGTTAGTCACATATGGGGTCAGGGATGAACCTGGTTATACTCACTTCATTTTTTTTTTTTTTTAATGTATCAGTACTGTCTCAACTCCTCTGCTTCTCCACTTAAGGAAAGGCTGAATGAGCTCACTGTAGACCAAGAAAGCAGCTGGTCCTAGATGAAACTCACCATCTTGGTGTTTGTTTCCCCTCCAGCTCTCAGCCGGCAAGTGCTAATTGCAGAGTCAGCCTCTTCTGGTGACCTGGGGTGTGGCACAGGCAGCCCACCTGACCCGTACGGTGGCTGCTGGGTTTCCAGGCTAGGCTCTGCCTCCTTCAAGAGTTTGGTTGGGAAACTCAGAGTCTTGTGTAGGACAAAAGGATCTGCACTGATGGCTTAGCTTCACAGAGAAGTCCTGGCATTCTGCCAGCTAAACAAGCACGAAAGAGTTGCTAATTAACGCCCAATAACTGGATGGCCCTATCCATGCTCCCTTTGGGAGCACGGAGTAAAGTGAATGTCAGCTGAGTGTGGATGAGGGTATCCACTCCTCCACTGATTAGCTCAGTGATTTTTGTCAACAACAAGCAACCTCTCCAAGCCTCAGATCTACATGTGCCAAGAGGGACACGCAAACGGAGTATACATTTCCTGTCTTGGTGTAGGTCTCGGCTCTGAACAGGTGTTCAACCAATAACTAAAGAGATGATTCCATTTACTTCATGAAATTAGCTTGCATATAACCATTTTATATTTACTTATGTTCTTTATAACATTTTCCATTATAAGTTATAGAAACCCAATTTAAAATTAACCTAAGCATAAATGAACAACCAAAATGAAGTTTCACAAGCTGGTCAAGTCCCAAGATGACCTACCTTCAGGTACAGCTGGATCCAGGGGTTCCAACAGTGACGCCAAGGACCAGCCTCTCATTACCCCTTAGCTCAGTGTCCTTCTGGTCATTGGCTCCAGCCCAAGGACCGACTCTGGTCACCAGATTCACATGTTTTCCAGGGTGTTAACTTCCAATGCCCGTTTAGCGATCCAGGTAAGACTTTGAGTGGCCTCGCTTAGAACGGACAACTACAGCTGGATCAACCACTGTTGCTAGAGGCCCAGAGCATTACGACTGGCTCCTCTGGAGTCACATGACCTACCCTGTGGTCAGGAAGGGGATGCTGGTGGATGTGGAGGTTGATAGCTCTGCTGGGGATGACACAGAATGAAGAAGAGAGTTGTCCAAAGTCAGGAGGGGTGTTGGACTGACAGAAACAAAGGATATCTACCCCACTTCGACAGCCCTAGAGAACGAAAGTACTTGCTTCTGGTTCTTGCTTAGGTCTCTCTCTGAGTCAATGCTAGTCCTAGGACAGTTGTTCTTAGGTCATTAAGGTGAATTCTGTCGGTTCAGAGATAAACATAGCTTCCAAGCCAAGTAACATGACTTGCAAAAGAAGGAAGAGTTGCTACTGAGCTGTGTGAATCTGCACTGTGAGTAGAAGCCCCAGGCTGTATCTGTTGCTTTGGCTTAGAACAGATGGGACCCAGGGCAACATTTCACTCCGCCAGCTGGGTTGTATGGACATCTCGTGCTCTGCTTGCCTTTAGGTCAGTGCCGTGCACACCAGGATACGTGGACTGTGGTAAGTTTCCTCTGTGTATTTTCAGTTGCCTCCTTTAATTTTTCTTGCCCCAATTTTCCAAAACAATAACAATAGCCAAGCTAATGTCACATGGATGGCTCTTTGGCACTAGATGCTTTGAACTTGCTTGCTCTTTCTTGGCAGATGCTGTGCACTGTGTTAACTTGAAGTTAAGGAAGTTAGGATTTGCCTTTGCAAGCTGGTAAGGAAAGGCAAAGGCCACTTCATTTCTCTTCCTTCCCTGATCAGGCCTCTGTGGTGGGAAGAACCATGGGTCTTCCTTCTCAACTTTTCCCCAGTAGTCATTTCATTTGTTTCACAAATACTTGTTGAACACCTGTTTCGTGCAACGATGAGGGGCACACATGTCGGCCAGATGTGAGCTGTCCTTCCGCCTCTTACTCTGCTCCGAGTGTCTCCCTGTTCCTACCTTTGCCAACGTGGAAAAGGTCCCCAGCACCTCTTTACTCAACGTTTATAATGGGAGATGGAGGAGGGAGATTGCTTTGCATGTCTTGGAGCAAACAGTTGACAAATTAGGACTTTCCTGATGGCTCAGACAGTAAAGAATCTGCCTGCAATGCAAGAGACTTGAGCTCAGTCCCTGGGTTGGAAAGATCCCCAGGAGAAGGGAATGGCAACCTACTCCAGTATTCTTGCCTGGAGAATCCCATGGGCAGAAGAGCTTGGCTACAGTCCATGGGATGACAAAGACTGAGCAACTTTCACTCACTCATCTCCTGAAATAGCTTCATTCCTCAGCATTGGCTTCGGGATGTGGTGCTGTGCCCCAGTCGTGGGTTTCCTGCTTTGTCTTCCTCAGCCTTGTCCATCCCAGTTTCTGCCCCCACTCCCCTTCCCCACCCCTACATGCTCAGCCTTCTCTCTTCCATGATTAGAACAATTCACCTCTGCCTCAGCTTTTACCTCCACTCTTGTATATGAAGACAGCATTGTGATGCTTAGAAGACCAAAGGATTCTTCAGTTTCCAGGATTTACATGCCTTATAAAGCAATATTAAGCTGTTAGCTATCAGACCCCATTTAGAGCCCAAGGGCCATGGCAATATTTCTCAAATGTGAACTGGGAACAAACCCCAAGATGCTGGTTAAGAATTAAAATTCCTACAGAAAAAAAAATTTTTTTTTAATTCCTGGCACCTACTCCAGATAATGGAATCAGAATCTCTTTGGAGAAAAGCGGTGGTTGGTTCTCAGCTCTGTCTGCCTATACAAGTCACTTAGAGAGTATCATTCAAGTTTCCCTGGTGGCTCAGACCGTAGAGAACCTGCCTGCAATGTAGGAGACCAGGGCTCGATCTCTGGGTTGGGAAGATCTGCTGGAGCTGGGAATGGCTGCCCACTCCAATATTCTTGCCTGGAGAATTCCGTGGACAAAGGAGCCTGGCAGGCTACAGTCCAAAGCGTCGAAAAGAGTCAGAAATGACTGAGACACTTTCACTTTCACTTTCAAGGGAATCAAAACTGGAAACAGGATTTCCAGTTGTTGGAGCAGAGAGGTACTTCCCTTGTTTGTAAACAACTCTAGTGACTCATATGCAGCTGAAATTTGCATTGCGGGAATTCAGAGGAGAAAAGATAATTTCCCCTGATGGGGTTAGAGGAGGGATGTGCGAGGGAAAAAATTTCCTAGAAGAGGTGAGTGCTGTTTGAGGTGGACCTGGGAGAATGGGTGGGCTTTTACTGATTGTGGAAAAAAGAGGAGTACAGACAGTTTCATCACTCTTGCTTAAATTCCGGTTTATTTAGGACAGAACTCACAGCAGCCAGCTCTACCTGTAGATCCAGCTCTAAAGTGGCACAGTGATTTGCACAAAAACCGTTTATACTGCCCACCCCTCTCTTCTCCTCCCTCCCAAGGAGATGAGTAAGCTGTTCACAGGTACTAAGGGTCATTGGTTTTTCTAAACTTTCTGCCCCACTCACGCTATCGGTAATGAAACTATCCCAGAAATGATCATATTTAAACATTCAAGTTCCATCCCCAGATTATCTCTAACATCGGAAAGTGGCACAATGTCTGTGGACAGCCACCTGTTTCAGTAGAGGTTTAAACAATAAAACCTCTGTTTCCTAGGTGGCGAATACCACTGGCTCTCATCAGAAGGTGCTGGGGCAGGAACGTGCCGGAGTGTCAGCCGAGGCCGAGAAGATAACAGCTAGTCAACGTGGAGATGGGCCGATGAGTGCCTTCCTCACCTTACTGCCTGTTTGTTTAAGCAACACCAGTTGAGAGTCTTTATTAAGGGCTGTTAACACTCCAAAATGCTGTTTGTGGAGGCTGCCCGAGTGATAAGTGCCACTTGCATTTACTCTCTTGTTCTCAAGGCTGCTGTAGAAGCCAAAAATGCAGTTCTGAAGGGGCTCGCTTTCCGTGAACAGACTATTCAATTCTACAGATAAGCCGATGGCTTGGGCACAGAATCAATAACACACACACACACACATACACACACACACACACACACACAAAGTCCACAAGTGTTTGTTGGCTGGTAATGGATTTACTTACTTGTGGAGAAAGCTGAGCGCTGAAGAAGTGATGCTTTTGAACTGTGGTGCTGGAGAAGACTCTTGAGAGTCCCTTGGACTGCAAGGAGATCCAGCCAGTCCATCCTAAAGGAGATCAGCCCTAGGTGTTCATTGGAAGAACTGATGCTGAAGCTGAAACTTCAATACTTGGCCACCTCATGCAAAGATTTGACTCACTGGAAAAAGACCCTGATGCTGGGAGGGATTGGGGGCAGAAGGAAAAGGGGATGACAGAGGATGAGATGGCTGGATGAGATCACCAACTCGATGGACATGGGTTTGTGTGGTCTCTGGGAGTTGGTGATGGACAGGGAGGCCTGGTGTGCTGCAATTCATGGGGTCGCAAAGAGTCATACACGACTGAGTGAACTGAGCTGAACTAAACCACAAACACACACAATCACACAAAATCCGCCCCCCATGCACACTGTCTGTATATCAGAATATACTCCTAAGGTCAGTGTTTGCTTAGCCCCAGCTCTGAATTTATAGTTCAAGTGTTTCATTTCCCAACAGTGTAAGTGAATCGTGCATGTCTGTGTTCAACAAGGAAAGGAAACACCAGGATTTCAGGAGACATGAAACAAATAAGAATCTGCTGACTCCCAACACAGATCCTCTTAGTATGAGCAAAGGCTGGCTTTCCTGGAAAACTGGCTTCCTTCAGAACTCTGGTCCAAATGTGGACGCTTGTGGAATTTGCCAGCTATTGGGTTGAGGGGACCCCTCTCCTGGTGAAGTAGAAAAGCATCAAACAAAAGTTTCCTCTATGTCTGTGAGCTGCCCGCCTACCTCTGCCATGATCACAACCACATCCTCATGCCTTGACATTAACAAGCTGTCTGTAGTCCCTTGTGGGATTCTAGGACTCAACCAATAGACTCATGCATGTTTTGAGAGCCCCAGAATCAAAACTGGAGTGGTGATTTTAGGAGATTGACAGTCATATGATTTATTGTCCAAACCAGAACCTTTTGAGAGTGAAAGGGTCATGATTCCAAGATTATAGGTGTTAGGTGGGAACATTTGGTCTCCTCAATATTTATGGAGCCCCTGTTAGTCATTTAACTCATCCTTTAATACAGTCTTTCCTTGAATCCTCATAAGAACTGTATTGACTAGACCGTGTTCCCATTTTACAGATGATGAGGATCCAAGGAGTAAGTCATGTGCAATGACTCCTCTATAGTTGTGCCCTGGTAAGAGCAGGCATGAGTAGGAATTTGGACTGAGATCTTATGCCAAAATGGATGTACCTTGCACTATAGTATGTGGTTTCTTATCCTATAATTCAGTGATTTTTTTTTTAATAAAAAACCCCCTAGGTTTAAGGAGACATAAGTTGCTAGTTAGCTACCAATACACTCCTGAAGGCAAGGGGAAGACCATCGAAAGAGCAACTCCATCTTCATGTTTAAGATATTGGCCAAGTGGATGAAACTGCATTTACTGGGAGGAAGGGGATCTCTACTACTTGAAATTTAAAAAATAGGAAGAAAGATCGAAGAAGAAAAAGGAGAAGAAGGGAAAGGAGAAGAGGAAGATGGGAAGAGAGGAAGAGAAGGAAGGAAGAAAGGAAAATAGGAAGGAAGTGAGAGAGGCAGGGAGAGATCACTGTTACACTTTAAGCCCCTGGGTTTGAAACTGCAGAGCGGAGTCCCAGAGAGAGTTCCATATCCAATGTCACACAGAGAATCAAACAGAGGAAACAATGATCTGAAAAGACGTGTCTTTTGATTTTCAATCCATATGCTTTTTGCCACACTTTCCTGGGTAGCAAACATTATGTTGAGAGGAAGTATTGCCAGTTGGAACTATTTTCTTATTTCACCTCATTTTGACACTGCGGTGAATTGCTGGTCCTTAGGGAAGCTTTTCTTTAGAAAGAGGGATTAAGCTGCTTTTAAATATCGAGCAGGAAAAGCTGTCACAGTTTTCAGATATACGATGGGAGAGATTTTAAATAGAGACAAGTGTGTGCATGTTGAATTTTGTTGTCTTTCTTAGCAGAAAGACGCGTAGTGTTCTTGAAATGCCTTCCTTTTTTCGTCACCATAGTCCTGGACTATTTGAAGAAAATTCAAAGATAGTTTTCAGGTTGGAAAGTGGAGAAAGTTTCACTGAGCTCTCAGTCAAATTGGATCAGGAGACTGGAGTGGGAAAGGGGGCCTTAGTCAGCTGCAGAGTACGGGGTGAGGGAATTTACGAGGACGCAAACACAACAGGGACTTAAGGAGTCATTCCCCTGCCCCGTCCCCTGCAGCCCCCGACAAAGGACTTCCTAGTGGCAGATTAACCCAAAGGAGGGTGTCTTCTAAGAGTAGAGTCAGTCTGGGGGGACAAGGAGGAACTCTCAATAGAGAAATCTTTTGGACCCACCCCAACTTTCTTAGAACCGCTCCACCTTACTCTGCTTCCACATTTATGAAGGACCTACTATGTCCTGGGGACTCTTCCAAGCACTTTACACAGGTTAATTCATTTAATCTTCACTGTGACATTGACACTGTTTCTATTCTAAAGGTCAAATAGCCAATAAGTGCTGGAGCTGGAATTTGGACTGAAGAGGTTCAGTTTCAAGCCTATGTCCTCAACCCCATGCCACACTCGCTCTGAAATTTCCAGGCATCAGCTGGAGTCAGGCTGGGGGCTCAGGTCACCCACAACCCTGCAGTGTGATGCTCCTTAGTAGGAGATGAGGCTGGAGGGCTGGGCAGTGGGCATTTCCTCTTCTTCTTTGACATGGTTTTCCTTAATCTTTGCTCCTGAGGCTTGACCGCAGTGTGTTTGGGAAGTGGGAAGACAAGGAGTAATCACAGGGGCCGTCCATAAGCCCGTTCTCCAGCAGATCTCCCCGGACGCTTCCATGTACTTTGCAGTACGGGTTAGAGGGTCAGAACACCTGATGCCTGAGTTCTTCTTTCCATGAGCTTTGAGCCCTGTGGGTGATGCTCTTCTCTGGGCTGAATCTCAGCAGGGTGTTCTAAACACTGACTTCCTCAGTAAACTTGGTTAAACTTTCTAAACCAGAAACATGATAACTTTAAAATCCTCTGGTTTTAGTCTTCTACAGCCATGTATTCTAGGAAATTTGGGAGCCAATGTTTCAAGAAAGATAGCTCAAAAGAGGAACAGATGCGAGTAGATGGAAGATCATGATCAAAGAAGTGTGGAGTCAGAAGGGGAGAAAAGACAATTAGGTATTTCTCCCCAAAAAACTATCCCTGTTAAAACTATGTATTAAAAAAAAAAACTATGTATTGAGTGACTTGATGAACATGTAATTTCATGCAACTCTTTGGAATCCATCTATTACCTAAACCCATGAAAAAAGAGAAAATGTGTGTGCATATTATATTGTTATGCCCCATTGAAGCTTGGCTGGCTCTTCGGGAGCTCCTTAAGTAAGCTTGCCCTTCATGCGTGGTTCTACCTGTGGTTGGGAGTCCCAGATCATTTTCCTCCCCAGAGATTGCTCTTTCTCTCTCACTCTTGCAGTGGTTGACTTACAGGTATAGAAAACAGAATCCACACTTTTGAGATGGAGACCGAGCATTCTACAGTAAGTTCTAGTCATTAAAACTGCTTTAAATATCCAGGATACTGCAAAAGCGTTATAGAGAGAAAAAAAAAAATGAGTTCTGTTTTCTGTTGCTTTATGGCCAAATGGTTTCTCATTATTACCCATAATATAAAAACAAATACATATGTAATATGTGTAGGGTTTCCCAGGTGGCTCAGCAGGTAAGGAATCTGCTTACAATGCAGGAGACTCGGGTTTGATCCCTGGGTCAGGAAGATCCCCTGGACGAGGGCATGACAACACACTCCAGTGTTCTTGCCTGGAGAATCCCATGGATAGAAGAGCCCTGCAGACTACAGTTCATAGTGTCTCAAAGAATCGGACATGTCTGAAGTAACTGAACATACATGCACACATGCTACATGTATATATTTAATTTCAACGATGGCTCCAGGAAAATGTTGCGAGACCGTGTGGACTAGATGGAAAACACTAGGTTTGAAATCTGAGGACCCGGATTTGATTTTACTCTTTATAAAGTTATGAGGTCTTGGTTTCTTCCTCTATAAAAAGGATTATACCTACTTCACAGTATTGTTATAAAAATTAAGTGGATAATGCACTTGGTAATATGCTGTAAAATAACTTGTTATTAGATATGAAAGAATTTGATGTTTTTTAACAAAGAAATCAAGCCGTGTGACAAATATTATATTCCAGACCGTGTAAGCACACGTCCTGAAAGCAGATCTAAGCACCCACACTTATAGGCACCCGATGCCACACAGCAGTGGAGCCTGTGACAGCCTGCAAAGGCATCTTTCAAGGCCAAAAAGTCAAAGCTGATGACAAGGATCAGGGACGAGCTGTTTCTTTCTCAAGCACAGTACAGGCAGCATTTCTTGTAAAGAGGGATGTGTTCCTTCCACCAAATTGTGATTAAGGACAAGCAATAAGAGTGCCCTGATATTTGGACAGAGTCCTAACCACTAGACTGCCATGGAATTCTCCTACTCCAAGTTTTAAATCACTAAATAATACCTTTCCATGGGGATGGTCTTGATGCCTGTCTCCTGTACAATGTCACGAACCTCAGTCCATAGTTCATCAGGCACTCTATCTATCAGATCTAGGCCCTTAAATCTATTTCTCACTTCCACTGTATAATCATAAGGGATTTGATTTAAGTCATACCTGAATGGTCTAGCAGTTTTCCCTGATTTCTTCAATTTAAGTCTGAATTTGGTAATAATGAGTTCATGATCTGAGCCATAGTCAGCTCCTGGTCTCGTTTGGTGACTGTATAGAGCTTCTCCATCTTTTGCTGCAGAGAATATAATCAGTCTGATTTTGCTGTTGACCATCTGGTGATGTCCATGTGTAGAGTCTTCTCTTGTGTTGTTGGAAGAGGGTGTTTGCTATGACCAGTGCATTTTCTTGGCAATAAGAAAAGTTATGACCAACCTAGATAGCATATTCAAAAGCAGAGACATTACTTTGCCAACTAAGGTCCATCTAGTCAAGGCTATGGTTTTTCCAGTAGTTATGTATGGATGTGAAAGTTGGACTGTGAAGAAGGCTGAGCGCTGAAGAATTGATGCTTTTGAACTGTGGTGTTGGAGAAGACTCTTGAGAGTCCCTTGGACTGCAAGGAGATCCAACCAGTCCATTCTGAAGGAGATCAGCCCTGGGTGTTCTTTGGAAGGAACGATGCTAAAGCTGAAACTCCAGTACTTTGGCCACCTCCTGTGAAGAACTGACTCATTGGAAAAGACTTTGATGCTGGGAAGGATTGGGGGCAGGAGAAGAAGGGGACAACCGAGGATAAGATGGCTGGATGGCATCACTGACTCAATGGACATGAGTCTGAGTGATCTCTGGGAGTTGGTGATGCACAGGGAGGCCTGGTGTGCTGCAATTCATGGGGTCGCAAAGAGTCGGACATGACTTAGCAACTGAACTGAACTGAATTAATACCTTTATTTCCAATGAAGCTATTGGTCAGTGGAAGATGGACTAGCTCCCTTCTTGGAATGAAAATATTAACTGTTGCAGAGAAAGTTCACTGAAATGGTACATCCATATACCATCCACATATCATCCCAATAATAGCAGGATACTATTTTCAAGTGTGGATGATTGATCTGATGTTCCTCTGATACTGGGGCTAATGGCAATCCAACATCTTGTACCATTGGTCTTTGGGACCAGGAGTCTGATTTTAATCTTTTCTAGGAATCCAGAACTCTTGGAAGCTAGAGAGAAGGTTTGCCTTAGTTCATTTGTGTGATCAGGGGGAGAGGCTAAAGGTTCTTCCTTTTAGGAATTTCAACCCCTAGAGCTCTGGGGCCCTGCAGAGGGAAGGAGAGGAGGGACTAGAGGGCTGCTTGCTGCTGTTCTGTGGCCCCATTTTTTTTTTTTTAACATCTATCTATTTATTTTATTTTGGCTGTCCTGGGTCTTTGTTGCTTCGTGGGCTTTTCCCTAGGTGCGGCCACTGGGAGCTACTCTTTATTGTAGTGCGCATTCTCTCACCGCGTGAGCTCTGGGCCGCCAGGCTTGTGCAGAGCATAGCAGAGCCTCTATGGCACGTGCGCTCAGTGGCTGCGGTTCCTGGGCTCTGGAGCGCAGGCTCAGTAGTGGTGGTCCACGGACTTAGTCGTTTCACAGCATGTGAGACCTTCCCGGACTATGGATTGAATCCATGTCTCCTGCATTGGCAGGTGGATTCTTTACCACCGAGGCACCAGGGAAGCCCCCGAGCCCAAGTCTCACTGCTTCTAGTTGGAATGTGTCCCAAAGGCAGAGGAGAGGGTTGTTTCAGCCATGGTTTTGCAGACTCTGTGCTCTGCAAGGGGAGTATTATACCATCAAGTCTGTCTTATAAATCCATGCTTCCTCAAAGCTCAGTAGAGGAGGTACCCATTAAATATTGAATGATTGAAGGAATGAATGAAAGAAAGCCTTTCTGAATAGTGCTTAAAGCCGACATCTAGTGAGCAGGGGAGGGGAATATAAGGCACTCCGATTATTAGGAATGTGAGCTGTGATTGCACGTCTGTTACTTCATTCCACCTCAGGTCAACAAGAGAGGGGATGGAGAGAGGAGAATTGCATGTGATTCCTATGGAATGGAAACTGAGAATCAGTGATCAAGCTTCTTGCTCAATGTTACAAAGAAGCAGTTCTCAGGTTCAAACCTAGGTCAGCCAGCACTTTCTCCACTCTGCTGTGCTGATCAATGCCCATGGCATAGAAGTCAAGAGGTCTGCATTCATGGTGACAGGAAGTGAGGTGGGCATGAAACTAGATGCCCAGCAGAAGGGCAGTCATGGTGTTTTCTTGTTGCTTTAAAATCTAGATTCATTTGTCTTGAGATGTGGGATTTTCTTTTTTTGTGTGAAACTTTTGCACCCTCGGATTAAATCTGAGTGTCCTCAAGGTGCTCTAGCTTCTTGGTTGTTTATTATATTGATAAACCCCAAAGTTACTAGGATAGTCCATGTGTGTTCTGTTATCCAATCTTCATAAGAACTCAGTATAAGATTTTATGATCCCCATTTTACAGATGTGAAAACTGAGGTTAAAAAAAGTGATTTCACTGAGGACATACACTACAAAGGGCAGAGCCAGTGTATGAATCTAGTGTGTATCTAGAAAAGTATACCAGTTAAGTGCTCTTTTCACTTCTCGGTTTGATGACTCTGCAATTGACTGGAAAAAAAAACAAAAAAAAGGAATCTAGAAGCCCAACAAATTCTTTGAGAAGCAGACAGAAGGTGCCAGGGTTATTCTGATCTAACTTCTAGGAGAACCCAATCTTCACTGATGGGGAAAAAATAAAAATACTAACATACTTGTGGCAAATCAATGCTTTTTTTCAAAATCCCTTCTCATAAGTTCATTCATTCAGCAAATATTTATTGAATGACAGTTCTGCTTGATGCTTTTTTCAGCCCCAAGAATAAAACTGGGAAAAGTCCTCTTGCCTCTGAGAGGTGGAGGAAGAGACACTGAAGTCTCTATAGTGTATCACTTGGTTTGTTAGATAATCATATTGCGATGTAATCCACACACTATAAAACTCATCCACTTAAAATGCACAATTCAGTTGTTTGATCACATAGCAAGCTTGTATGACTGTACCACTATCTGATTCTTGTTTGGTTTCAAAGGGATCTCTAATTTGTTAGAGGTGTTAAGTGCTATGAAGACAAATAAGCGTGGAAGGGTGAAGATGCTGGTGGTCAGGAAGGGACCACTAGATAAAGGGATATTTGAACGAAATTCTGCATGGGTGAGCAAATGAGACATGAATTTTTGGGTGATGGACAGTTCAGAGAGAGGAAATGGTGCAAGACCCCGAGGTGGGAGCACACCTAGATGTTCAAGGAAGAGCAGAGAAATCAGTGATTGAAGGCAGGAGGACCAGAGAGGAGAAGGCCTCACCAGAGATTATGAGATTGTGTGTTAGAGCATCTAATTCCAGGCCTGGTACACAGCAGGTGCTCAGTAAATGAGAGCCGTGATTATTATGCTTGTTATTCCTGTTCTTATCTTGGAGACCCCAGGCACCCAGCTTCCGGAGCCCAGGAGCGCTGCTTCACCTTTGCATTCTAGAGACCACACTGCTGCTGCTGCTGCTGCTAAGTCGCTTTAGTCGTGTCTGACTTTGTGCGACCCCATAGACGGCAGCCCACCAGGCTCCCCCGTCCATGGGATTCTCCAGGCTAGAACACTGGAGGAGGTTGCCATTGCCTTCTAGATCTGTGCGTTTCCTGCAGTCATTGAACACTCATGGAGTGAAAGAATGGTTCAGTCCGCTTTCGTCTTCTCTTGCTCCAAGGACAAGCAGGGGTAGATGCCGGGATGGACTGATAAACCACAAAGACAAATTAATACTGAACAATACTTGTTAAGTGACCCTACAGAAGGGACATTATTTCCTCTAACGGCTTCAAAGTTTCTATTTCCGTGAGAGGTGAGAGGTGGGAGGTGGAATGAAGAGATTTTTCTCTCTTTCTCTTCCGGGCCCCTTCTTGAAGGCAGTTCTGTGATAGGGTTTCTCTATAATTGGGCAAGGGGGTGTCTAGGTCAAAGTGACAGCCAACGTGTGCTGCTATTACAACACATTACATAAATAACTCTATATAATTGCTACCATCCATCAATTTAGGGAGATCGGTGGTGAGAGACGCTGCCAGTTTCTTGGAATGAAACCTAAAGCTCCAAATAGCTCATTCAGTCACACGCACTAATCAATGCCAGTTTTGTTTTTTTTTTAAGGGAAGGTAAAATTGGTCTGATCACCAATTCAACCTTGAGAAGGATTCCCCTGTGTATGTTTCGTAGGAGTTTACAAGACTTTGCCCAGTGCTCACTTAAAATGATTTTTTTTTTCCTTTTTCTCAGCTCTCACCAGACTCTTCTGTATCATAGTATTACTTTGTACTCTGCCTTCCCCCATGCTGTAACTTGAAGCCTCTACTGAGTTGGCTGAGGAGAGTCAGCTTTCGGATGGATTCAGGTTAATCTGACCACTATAGGCTGCAGGACAGAACATCCTGGCTCTTATGCAGGTCTGAGGAGTTCTAAATGTCCAGCGTCTCTGTACACATGGGTCAGGTTAACCGGATTCAGTCGCAATTCCTTGTTTCATTCCAGGTTGACAGAAGAGCAACCATGATTTCTAAAAACAAACAAATGGAAAAAACATGTTAGACATGTGTCATTCAAAAAGTGTGAATTTGGAATTAGAAAGGGTTTTCAATGGTCCCATCCTACAGTCTTAAAAACATTTTAACCATGTTTTAAATGAAAGTATAGTTAATTCCAATGTTGTGTTAGTTTCAGATGTACTTAGTTCCCTGTGTTATATAGGAGGTCCTTGCTGTTTGTCCATCTTATGTATGCTGCTGCTGCTGCTAAATCACTTCAGTCGTGTCCGACTCTGTGCGACCCCATAGATGGCAGCCCACCAGGCTGCCCCGTTCCTGGGATTCTCCAGGCAAGAACACTGGAGGGGGTTGTCATTTCCTTCTCCAGTGAATGAAACTGAAAAATGAAAGTGAAGTGGCTCAGTCGTGACCGACTCTTCACGATCTCATGGACTGCAGCCCACCAGGCTCCTCCATCCATGGGATTTTCCCAAGAGTACTGGAGTGGGGTGCCATTGCCTTCTCGCATCTTACATATAGTAGTGTTAATTCCAAACCCCTAATTTATCTCTTCCCCACCTTTCCCCTTTGGCTACCATAAGTTTATTTTCTATATCTGTGAATCTATTTCTGTTTTGTTAATAAGTTCATTTATATTTTTTTTAGATTTCACATATAATTGATATCATATATTTGCCTTTTTCTGTCTGACTTACTTCACTTAGTATGATAATCTTTAGGTCCATCCATGTTTCCACAGATTGAATTTATTTCATATTTTTTTATGGCTGAGTATTTTGGAAATACATCATTATTTCATTGTATATATTTCACATCTTTATTCATTCATTTGTCGGGTCCCTTCTTACTCTTGACCCGGGTCAATTTCATACACTAGGCTGTAAGTATACCCTGGGGGCCAGGGCTCTTTGTTTCCCCAGGGCCTAGGACAGTGTGTCTGGCACAAAGTGATAGAATAATTTTATTGAGCTGGTATTGAAGTAATGAAGTCACATTCGCATAGACAGATAATGAAATCAAATTGCAAGTTCCAACAAAGGCTCTTCTGAGCAGAGATCGTCAACAGCTGAGGTTTCCCAGGTGGCGCAAGTGGCAAAGGACCTGCCCAAATGAGAGATGAGGGTTTGATCTCTGGGTTGTAAAGATCCCCTGACCTGGCAACCCACTCCAGTATTCATGCCAGGAGAACCTCATGGACAGAGGAGCCTGGCAGGGCTGCAGTCCATGGGGTCACAAAGAGGTGGACACGACTAAAGCATCTTAGCACATATGCACAGTCAACAACTTGTTTCTCAGTAACCCTGAGAAAGTCTTCAAGCTCCTGGAACGTGGGTACCTTGTTTAATTTCCATGTGCATGGACCCCAGGCTCTTATGGGAGGTCGTGATGGTGGGGTAGGGGATGTACTCAACAAGTGTGTGGTACAGACACAGCCAAGAACTGTCCACTCTCAGCACCTACCTAATCTGGCTTTATTTCTCCATGAGAAGTTTGCCCCCTTTGAAAAACAAAACAAAACAAAACTCTATGTCTGAAGATCATTTAGGCGGAGATCCTACATGAGGACAGGACAGGGTGCCTCTGAAGTCCCTTTGGCTTCACGCTCCCTGCTCTGTCTAGGTCACCCAGACGCATTTGTCTGAATGAATGCTTGATGCTCTTCAGGATGTTGTAGCCTACTATATTAGTCACGAGTACTTTTGTGGATAATTAGTAGGAAATGAAAGGATTCAAGGATGATTTGGCGCTTCCAGAAATCCTTAGAAGTTCTTTTGGAGGGAAAAATAAGTACGTCTTGCTTAAAACCCTCAAGCCAAGTGGCATTGTTCTTCTTCATGGAAAATTACTACTTAGAAACAATGCTATGAAATGCGTCATCCTTTTGGGGACAATGACATTTGGATGTTCTTGGGCTAAACAAAATCTGGCCAGTGACAGTTTTACCTTTTCTAGGGGCTGGTATAAAGGGGTGGTACATCAGGACCTCTTTCTTCCTGGCAGACGGCATACCGGAACGGTAACAGAAATGAAATTGTCTCCTATTTGAATAGCGCTCTACATTTTCACCTGGCTTCCCAGGTGGCACTAGTGGTAAAGAACTTGTGTACCAATGCAGGAGACTTAAGAGATGCAGGTTCAATCCCTGGGTGGGGAAGATCCTCTGGAGGAGGGCATGGCAACCCACTTCAGTATCCTTGCCTGGAGAACCCCTTGGACAGAGAAGCCTGGCGGGCTAAAGTCCATGGGGTCACAAAGAGTCAGACATGACCAAAGTGATTTAGCATGGCACTACATTTTCATAATCTTCACTCATTTACAGTATTATTTGATCTTCAAAGCCAGCTTGTAAGGATGGTAAGGCAGGAACTGGGCTGATGAAAGTGGGGAAGGTGGATGATGATGTACTTGGTGTCTCCCAGTTAGAGGGTGACATAAGAGCTCAGGTCTCCCAATTCCTTGGAAGCCCCTTTTCCACTAGGGGAAGGTCCATGAGAAGGGGAAGAGCCCCTCTTCCCAATTTAATTTCTGTTGCAGCAGTGGTTGATTAAGCCTTCAGAGAGATTCCCTTTGTTTCTACCCCTAGGAGTCTGTGCTGCTGTTTGCCTAAAACAGACATAAAATAAAGCAAAAATCAAGCGCATACAAAAGCAAACAACATTCTGACCAACCTTGTCAGGTGTGTTGGCTTTGGAGCCGGTGGCACAGAACACAGGACTTCCTTGTTCTTGCCAATTTCCCCCAAAGCACTGCTGGTCTTCAGTTTGCCCTGAGCTGGTCATGTGTCACCACTTTCCAATGTAAGTACTTCTGCCCCTTGGGTGGCCATCCACAGATCTGGCTTTGGAGCCCCTTTCTTTTCTGCTCTGCTAACGTCTTTGAAGACATTCCTCTTTCTCTGCAGAGTCTCTTTCTCTCTGCCTGTCCCCATCTGTCCCTGCTCCACACATAGGCCTGCAGCATCTCTCATCTGATGACTCCTTCTCTTTCCTCCTCCTCCACAGTCAATCTTCTTAATGCTCCAGCATCCTCTTAAACCTGGCTCTATTTACTGATTTCCATCAGGGAAAGTCAGACACTATGTAGTCTGGCATGGGGCCCTTGGTGACCCATTCCCAACCAGACACCTTCACCCCAGTCAGTCATTCACGATGGTCTTGAATGAGCCTTAGGCTCCAGCCATATTCTTTGAGCATGGCCATATTATCTTAACAACTATTTGACTGGAGATGAATTAGTAATCCATATTATTAGTATGCCGTTCATTACCTGAACATTGATATTCATTTACATAACAAATCGCAGGCCACAGGCATTAGTTTCTGCAAAAATCCACCAATCAATAAAGTGTTAATTGTACTCTTCCACCTTTAAGACTTGGCTCATACATTTCCAAGCACAGAACTCTAATTAGTCAATTTTCAAGGGTTAATGCACAAAGTGTTACCTCCAAGAAAGCTTCCAATCTCAATTTCTCTAGAAAGCGATCAACAGTTGGTGCCAGGGCCTTGCTTGTTTGCAATATTGCTCATCTATCTACCTTACTAGGGTGTGAATTTCCTGTAACTCAGACTAGATCTTAGTCATTCTCATGTTCTCTGCATCTGGTGTAAAATAGGCACTCACAAGTTTTTACTGAGGACTTCTCTGGTGGTGAAGGATTAAGGATCTGCCCGCCAATGCAGGGGACATGGGTTCGATCCCTGGTCCAGGAAGATCCCACATGCCTTGAAGCAGCTAAGGCCATGAGCCACCGAAACCCATGTACTCAGAGGCCGTGCTCTGCAGCAAGAGAGGGCACCACAATAAAGAATGGCCCCAGCTCGCCCCAGCTAGAGAAAGCTGGAGCGCAGCAACCAGGATCTAGCACAGTCAAAATAAATAAATTAATTAATTAAAAAAAATAGTCTTAAAAAAAGTTTTTATTGAATTGACTCCAGTACCATGTGAATTATATCTAAATGCCTCAAACATCTCTCTCCTCTTCTCCAGGGCATGGTTATCAAAGAATACTGAAATATCCACAGCAGTCCAGTTGATACTTATTTACCAGGGTAGCAAGAAGACAAAGCAAAAATAAAAAGGGTTCTGAACTTGTGGTTCCTGCCCTTTGTGGACCCTCAAATTCTGGGCTCACATAAAGGCCTTGGAACACTGGTGGGAGGGAAAATGGGCTAACTTGAAGGAGCTTCCTAAATACACAGACTGTTGGCAGCATATCTTTGTAAGAAAGGAAAGAGGTAGGGCTCTGAATCTAGAAGTCTCTCTCTTGTCCTGTTTTGTCCCTTGGGTAGCACTCTGGGCAAGCCCGTTGGCTCCTCTGAGTTTTGGGGTTAATTGTGGCTTTTTTCACAGGCTTATTGTGAAGGTGGTTCTTAAAAGCCTTGGGCCTTTAAGACATGGAGACACTGAAAATGTGTAAGAGGGAAAATGATAAGTTGGTTCCAGGAAGATCAGACACTTTGAAAGAATATTTACCCAAAAGTAAGAACCTATGTTTTACAAAAGACTTGTAAATGAATGGTTTCAACAGCTTTGTTTATAGCAGCTCAGAGCTGGCAAGAACAAAAGTCCATCAACAGAAGAATGGATGAACAATGTATGGTATCTTCATTCAATGGAATACTGCTCAGCAATAAAAAAGAATAAATGACTGACATATAAAATAAGGATTAATCTCAAAGCATGCTGAATGAAAGAAGCTAGACAAAAAGAAAGTAATACTGTATGATTCCATTTATATAAAACTGAAGATCACAAGTTGAATCTTTGGTGAGAGATATTGGCAATGGTGTCTATGAGGGCAGAGATGGGAAAGAGGCATGAGGAAATATTCCAGGCTATCGGCAATGTTCTGAATCTTGATTGATGTCTTTGTTTCATGAGTGCCTGCATTGTTAAAATCTCTTCAGATGGCTCAGGGGTAAAGAACCCACCTGCCAATGCAGGAGACACAGGAGAAGCGAGTTTGATCCCTGGGTCAGGAAGACCCCCTGGAGAAGGAAATGGCAACCCACTCCTGAGTATCCTTGCTGGGAAATCCCACGGACAGAGGAGCCCCAGGGGTTACAGTCCATGGAGTTGGAAAGAGTTGGACACCACTGAGCACACACTCCCTCTCTTTCCTCCATTTAATTGTATACTTAAGATCTGTGCAGTTCACTTATGTAAACATTTGTCAATTAAAAAAATTTTGAGAAAAGTTGTGCAGCATCATTTAAGACTAGACTTGGAAATAAGCTTGCAATATGGTGAACCCATGAGCTTGGCAGTCCGTGGGGCCCCAGAGGCAACTTCTAGTAATGCCAAGGGAGATTTCCAAGAGCAGGAGATATTTGGGGATGAGTTATGGAAAAATAGGTAGGAATCCACCAGATGGGCCAGGAAGTAGAGTTTATTTCAGGAAGAGGGAAAGGATAACAACGGCTATAGGTTGGAAAGAGGTGGGAGGATGTGCAGGGGATACTGAGGAATTGCGGGTAACCAAGGGGATGGCAGTTTTAGGTAGCCAACAAGGCAGAGGGATATGCAGGGCCAGGTGTCTGGAGACAGAAATTGGAGAGGGTGGTCAGCATCAAAGGAGTAGGTAAAATGTTTGGGATGAGCTGACTCAGAAAGTTAGAACAACATATCCTATGTGGTGTGAAGATGAGCTAGGCTCTTGCTCATACCAACAAGGTGACTTGAGAGCTTGGCTGGCTTTACCTGGTCTCAGCAGCTGAGGGTGGACATGAAGTTGACTTCACGTGCAGACTGATGGAAACAGTGATCTTTCTTTCTCTCAGGAGGTGTCCAGGGAAAGCAAATAGAGTGAACTTTCTCTCGAGCTGTGTGATGTTGCCACCTCCAGGGATGGAACTTCAAGCACTGGGTTCTTCAGGCTGAGTGGAACAAGACCATCTCTCAGTTCATGAGTAAAGAAGACCCAGGGAAGGAAGAACATCCTAAGAGGACCAGACTCATGTGGCTTTGAGCCTCTTGGTGGCTGCTACGTAACCTCTATGCCTCAATGCTTTATTTGTAGACAGATAATTGCACTATTTATAACTATACCGCAGGGTTGTTATGAAGATTCGATGAGTTATATTTACAAAGGACCCAGAGTGGCTCTTGGCATATGATAAGATAAATGTTTTTCAAATAAATCTATGTAAATTGTGAAATAAAAGGCAGGGTTGTCACTGAAAAGAGCTATAAAAAGAATTTCCCAAGTGTTCTGGTGGTTTACTGGTAGAAGAAAATTTCCAAAGGAAGATCAAATTAATTTTTAAAATAAATTTGTATTTTAGACTTACATGAAAATTGTGAAAATAGTACAGAGAGTTCTTCTCAAAATAACTTTAAGAACACGTGCCCAGGGACTTACCTGGTAGCCCAGTGGCTAGGAATCTGTGCTCCCAATGCAAGGGGCCTGAGTTCAATCTCTGGTCAGGGCATTAGATCCTACATGCCAAAACTAAGAGTTAGCATGCTGCAACAAAGATCAAAGATCCTGCATGCCATGACTAAGACCCAGTGAGCTAAATAAATAAGCAAAATAAATATGAAAAAACATTTAAAAAAATATGTGCCCAGCACTAGCCATGTACAAAGTGCTAAATTGGGCTCATGGGTGGGGATGGGGGGTGGGGGTGAGGTAGGGAAGGAACCGGAATCATAGAGCAGTGGCTCACCTAATACCTGTCAATCAGAGAGAAAAGATGCACTTATGTTCACGTTGTTGTTGTTTAGTCACTAAGTCATGTTCAACTCTTTTGTGACCCCATGGACTGTAGCCCACCAGGCTCCTCTGTCCATGGGATTTCGCAGGCAAGAATAGCGGAGTGGGTTGCCGTTTCCTTCTTCATGAGATCTTCCCAACCCAGGGATTGAACCCACATCTTCTGCATTGGTGGGTAGATTCTTTAGCACTGAGCCACTAGGGATGAATTTACGTTCATACATTTAGCCAATGATTATTGAGAGCCTACTGAGTGGTCAGCACCATGGTAGGTACTGAGGATCCGGAGGCAAATTCCTGCATCCAGCAAAGACTACCGGGCACCTGCTGTGCTCCTGGAACTGTGGCAGGCACCAGGGCCACAACAGAGAAACTTACTGTCCATGCAGGCTGCTATTACAAGAAACGGAAAGAGAGATGCATGTCAAGCGCTGTGTGAGCCTCAAGCCAGGAGGATCATATCCACCTGGGAGAAGGGTGGGGCAGCCTTTGACAGGTAGAGAGATAGATAATTAGGGAATCTAGCCTCTCTCCAACAAAGGCTTCTGGGAAAGATATGCAGCCTTAAAAAGGCCCGAGACCTTGTACCTGAACCTGATCCCATGGTGACATCATGCTATTGACCAGGGAGTAAAGACATCAAATCAATTTTTTTCTCAGCACCTGCATTTCAGAGAGAAAAGGTTGAGAGTGAGAGGAGGATAGGAGTGTGTGGGAGGAAGGAAATATGAGAGGGAGGTTGAGGGTGGTTGGTGGAGGGAGAGAGAGGGAGAAGAGAGAAGGGAAAAGGAAAATTACGTTTTCTCTTTTTAGACAGAAGCAATGTCTGAAGGATTTCTAGAAGCCTGGTCCAGGCCTTTAAACATTTCATGACTCAGATCATCTATGGCTGTTGATTTCCAAGTTCTTCCTACAAGAACACAGGGTCTTGTTCCTTAAAATGACCCAAAGAAGGTTGCAAAACACTCGCATCAGAAACCACTTTATTTTTAGCTACTTTCTCCCCTTCCTCCTGTGAGTAACTTCTTTTCAGATGAAGGCTGCACAGAAACCCTGTGACCGCTGGCCTTGGGTCCCCGGAGGGAGTGGCTGCATGCCACCAGGAGTGGGAGGGGGGCTCCTTCCTGTGACTCTCAAGTCCCCTCCCCACCTTCCATCTCCTCTGTTGTTATTCACTTATCAGATGCAATGAACTTTCAGAAGATGAAGAACCTGAGTCACTTCATCCCAGCACACACCCAACACACAAGAGGGATTCAGTTCCTCACAAATGATTGGCCACAAGGATGAGAGAAGCCTCTCGTTACACCAGAATTGTGTGAGCCTCAGAGGATGTGTCTTCTGTAAACACTTTCAAGGGTGCATGTTATCTCGAGACTGGCCCATCATGGAAAACAAAGACCCCCAAGGGCTCCATGCATTTTATCTTGTTCATTGAGATTGCCAGCTCCTACCTGGTGCTCACTATCTCAAGGAATAGATTCACCATCTTCACTCTCTTCCCTAAGCCTGCTTTTAATTAATTTTCTAAAATGGTACACCTTATCTCAGACACTCAAATTAGCAAACTAACAGAGATTCTTGATTTCTCTTCTCTTTAACTCCTCACATGATTGTTACCAACTCGGTATTTGTTTGTTACCACTTCGGTATTTCTCTGAAATACCTGAGCCCTCCTGATCCAGCTCTGAACAATTCCTATGCCTCCTGTTGCATTCTTTGACTCCAGTCTTTCGAGCACTCATGCCGGACGGTGTCTTTCTGTAGCTCAGACCCTCTGCAGGTTATGCGTGCCTTTCATTGGAGTCTAGCATGGAGAACGTGCACTCTTCTTAACACAGCTCGCTGATTTCTTCAGACCACTTTGCTCCATCCTCCCCAGCCCCCGGACTACTTGTCTGTCATAACAAACTTCTTGTTTCCTGAAAACACCCACCAGCTTCTTTCTTGTTTTGTGCTGGTTGAATCGTCTCAAAGTGCGGGGGAGGAGTGACCTCAGTGGGATTTGGCGAATAACCTCATCCCGATGGTTCTACCACTGCTACTACAGCTGACCAGAAAGAAGCCCCCACCGGGTGAACCCCTGCCACTGAAATACCACAGAGGTCATCGCAGCGTGGACTATGTGAGCTTAATACTGTCAGAAATTTTGCATCTCTACTAAAGAAAAAAAAAAACACACGCACACAAAAACACACACAAAAAAATCTACAAGTTAACTTCAGCCCTTACAGATTTAAAATAGCTTCATCAATAGAAAGCTAATCAAGGTCAAAGCCCTAAACTGCACTGAAAAACCACCAGTAAACTCTCTTGGCAATTTCACATTTCAGATAATTTTTATGACACTGTGATACCTTAGACCTTAAAATATGAATGCTCTCTTCCTCCAAACACCAACTGCCTACATACTGCTTTTCTACAAACTTCCACCACACCCCATATATAAGACATAGGAAAAAGGAATCCAAAAAACAACTGTGGATAAGACCATTTGGCATCTAACATCATCCTTGCAGGATCATCTCTAGCTTGATTGGAGAGGCCCACAATTCCATGACTGACCGGTCTTTAGTAGGACATTTAACCCAGTATACTGAACCAGGGATAGGGTTCAATGAGGTCAGGACCCCCTTTGTCAACAATCAAAAAGTTACTGCTTATTAGCCAATTTTATATTCAGTCTGGGATGTTTTTTGATTAAATTGCCTACAAATACCTAGTTCCTTGAATTCTCATTTGAACTGGTTTTAATATCTTATTAATGAAAGAATTGAAAAACATTTTGGACACTGTTGGTTTTTTTTTTCCATTTTTAAATTTTACATTGGAGTATAAATAATTTGCAATATGTCTTAGTTTCAAGTGTGCAAGTAATTCAGTTATACAGAGACACATATCTACTCTTTCTCAGACTATTTTCCCATATAGGTTATTACAGTCTTGAGGAGAGTGCCCTGTGCTATGCAGTAGGTCCTTATTGATTATTCTATTGATTGATTCTTAATTTTTAAAATTTTTTTATTTTTAGTTGGAGGATGATTGCTCTACAACATCCTCTTGGTTTCTGCCATACATCAACCTGAATTAGCCATCGGTATACATACATCCTTTTCATACTGTTCATGGGGTTCTCAAGGCAAGAATACTGAAGTGGCTTTTGTTTTCATTGGAAAAAACTCTGATGCTGGGAGGGATTGGGGGCAGGAGGAGAAGGGGACGACCGAGGATGAGATGGCTGGATGGCATCAGTGACTCGATGGACGTGAGTCTGAGTGAATTCCGGGAGTTGGTCATGTACGGGGAGGTCTGGCGTGCTGCGATTCATGGAGTTGCAAAGAGTCGGACACGATTGAGTGACCAAACTGAACTGAACTGATACATACATCCCTTCCCTCTTGAATCTCCCTTCTACCTCCCACATCATCCCACCCCTGTAGGTTGGACACCGTTTTCTATTTGTAGGAAAGTCATGTTTTTAGCTTTGTGAAGATTATACTCTAACAACACTCTTGATGCACATACTCTTGGAAGTGAGACAGCTGTTACTCTGGATTTGTCTAGCCCAGCCTTGTCTTGTGTGTCTCCTTTGGTGGAGGCTTCTTGGCCTCCTCAAAACACCTTCTGTTTCACAAGTTCTCCTGCCTCCTTCACCCGCCCCATCTCCTTCCTTTTAACAGAACTTTGAATATAACTTATATTGTAGCATGACTTCAGTTGCACTATTGGGACTTCCTGGTGGTTCAGTGGTTAAGCCTCTGTGCTCTCAATGGATGGGGCCCAGGTTCTATCCCTGGTCGAGGAACTAGATCCTACACACTGAAGCCAAAAGATCCTGCATGCTGTGATTAAGACCCAGCACAGTCAAATAAGTTTGTTTTTTAATTGCTCTATGGGTATTTACCTGTGGGTCCTGTCCCATCAATAGCCACAAGCCTGAGAACAGGTGCTGAGTCTGTTTTTTAATCAGATATCCCCTTGAGGGCCTATAGATCCAAACAGGCATTCAGTGAAGATTTTAGAATGAATGATGGATGAATGAATGGATAGATTAATTGCACAAGACACTTTGAATACCAAGATGAATAAAATCATTGACTTGTGAAGAGACAAGCTTGCATATGGATAACCAATCCAAAGCTCAGTTGAATATATGCCTGTCTTAGCTGTAATTTCAGATTCACACATGTTCCCATTCCTTTTGTCTTGTGTCAGGAAAGCTTTAGGTTCCCATTGTTGGTGTAGGTATGTATTTTCCTTTCCATGGGGATGGCTGTTTGATGATTGACTGTTGTTTGAATAAATCTGACTAATCAGTTTTGTCCTGGGGATTTGGAAACATTAAACTATGTTCTTTGGAAAAGGATATAGTATTATTTCAAGTATAGTTATTATTTCAAGCCAAGTGCTGGCCAAGTATCATTACTAACCTATCTCATGAGAAACCAGATGTTGCCAAGGTTTACTTCACTTAATTCAAATAATATTCAGCATAACATTATATTTTGTCCAATCTAGGGGGATAGAATTTTAGTATTTGTTGTAATGGGATTAGTTCATTGCATTAATTTTTACTTTGAATCTCAGGAAACTTTCTCTGTGTTGCCAGTAGAGGCTCAGGTTTTCACTTTGATTACAGTTTCCATGTCTTTATGCCTTCTCCTCTAGCCTGACTTGGAGTCAGTAGGTGGTGGGGACGGTGTTTGATTCATCCCTGATCCCAAGGAGCCGACACCTGAGTAGATTTTCAGTGAATGAACGAGACAGGCTCAGGGTCAGAGTTCACTGTTACTAAAGGATAGTTTCAGACAAGGATAGCATCATGACTTTCATCCGAGTAGAAAGTAGATATGGGCCAAAGATTTCTTGCATTTCATTAATCAGTGAGGGCACCAAGGAGATTTTACAACCAGTTCAAAGGAGAATCCAGAGAAATGACACAGGTACAGATGAGGAGCATGGCAATGGATGTGCAAATAGATGCAAGACTAGCTTCTTTCACAGTCCATAGAGAAGTCAACTGCACCCCTGTGGACAGGACAGAATTTACATGTCTATAAACACAAATTAGTTTGCATGGCAATCAGTTATCTATGACTTTCAGAATTGTAAAATAGCTTCTATGAAATCAACCAGAAAACCTGGAAGATATCCTTTAAACAATACAGAGTTTCCCATTAAAGCACACATTTTCCCCTGCAGTTGGAATCTCACCTGTGCTGGCATGTCTGGAGGGAAGGACAGAGATAACAGCTCCAGTCAAGATCTAGAATCCTGAAGCCTGGTGTTTCTGCAAAGGGAGGGAAGTGCTAAGAAAGAAGAGGGCAGAGGGAGGCAGCAGCCAGCTCAGAATAGCTCTGCAAGGCCAAGATACAGAGTACAGATCGAGTCCAAACTTTTAAAGTTGTGCAACCAGAGACACAGAAAACAAACTAATGGTTACCAAAGGGGAAAGGGAAGGGAGAGACAAATTAGGAATTTAGAATTAATGCATACCCATGGGGGCTGCCCAGGTGGCACACTGGTAAAGAATCCACCTGCCAATGCAGGAGATGGAAGAGAAAAGTGTTCCACCCCTGGGTTGGGAAGATCCCCTGCAATAGGAAATGGAAACTCACTCCAGTATTCTTGCCTGGAAAATTCCATGGACTGTAGCCTGGCGGGGGGGGGGGGGGGGGGGGCGGGGGGGGG
>SJYC01059477.1:0-74964 GCA_006408675.1 Madoqua kirkii
CACCCCCCAGCCCCTCACTCCCCTGCCTTCAGTATCAAAGGTAGTTTAAACCAAGCCCTTGACTGAGTCAACTTGAACTCCTGGAATCAGTTATAAAAAGGAACATTTGCCAGGATCAGATAAGAATTAGTTCTGGGGAAACTGTTTCACTGAAGCATGGGATGTGCTGTGAGGGCTGTGCCTACTCATCAAGTCATATTCTGGATCCTGACGATGGCTCTAAGGCGCACTCCCCTTTGTGAGGTTGTGCAGAATTCAATTGTGTGGAAGGTAAAGCTCTTTCACATCCCCGTCTCACACGGGACAGATCAGTCTCTCGGCAGCTGTTTTGGTAAAGAGTTTGAGTGTTGGGCTCAGAGATGACACCGAGGTTCTCAGAGGCTCACCAGCCTTTGTCCACAGAGAAGCAGATGGGCAGTCCCCACACCTTGGCTGGAGCAGCTTCTCTTTAAAAGGGGATATTGTTCTTTCTGTTCTCTAAAGAGGCAGCTCAGGCTCCTTGAGGTTACAGAGAAATCAGCTTTCCAGTTTAGAGGAAACTGGAGCAGAGAAGATCTCACCAAGTTTCTTGGATTTTTTCATAGAGTTCTCCTCCGCTCCTCCCCCTACTCATCCGCCCAACACCCACCCCCAGGCACGTGGCATTCTAGCAAGTTCAAAATGTCTTAAATTCAGACTAATCATTCACTTGAAACAGAACAACAACAAAAAGTAATAAAGCAACTAAATCTGAATGTTGCAAACTCTTTTAGCAAATAATTGTGAAATAGCGTTGACTTGGCCAGTTCCTGTTTTCATTTTCCATAAATCTATTCTCGTATCATTTTATTCCCTTGAAGTAGATGTAGCAAGTTCTCAGTGATACCAAATAAAACAGCAAGAGGATAATCAACCCCCCCCGCCCCCACCCCGCCACTATATATTAAACAACAGCAGCAAGAACAGCAATGGCCACAACTCTCTGTTTCTACATTCAACTAGAAATATGCCCCTTTCAGGGAAAATCAAACATGCTTTAGAGAAATTTCCAGAATGACTTGAAAATGTCCCCAAACCAATATTAACGCATCTGTAGTGAGTGATTAAGCACAGAGACTATACACTGGAGCAACTTGTGTGAAATGCCAAGGGTCTAGTGACTTAGAGTTTCTGAAGCACTTAGGGGGCGGAGGCAGCCTGATGGGGGGGCCCTCGTGGCTTCAACCAGGACCCTCCCTTGGTCCACCACCCATCAGCTATGGGCACTTGGGTCAGTGACTTTCCTTCTCTGAATCTGCAGAGACCCATCTATGGGGGTAGGGGGGACAATGATTGTGATCTCCAAAGCGTTGTTCAGAACTCCCAAGTGTGGGGAGGGTCCTCTGCATAGTAGGAGCTCAGAAAATAGTGGCTATCATTGTTGCCAAGCGGGGGAGGAGAGAAAGGATGCAGAAAAAGAAATCGAAGCTGTGTTTAGGTGAGGCGTGAGGCAGGAGGGTTTTAAAAACATGAGGGAAATCCTATCAGAAGAAGATTGCTATGTAAGCAAAATGCCCCGTTATCTGAGTGAGGCTTTCGGGATAAAGCTCTGACACCCAAATTCTTTCCGTGTGCTACTAATAGCACCATAGAGCAGAACAAATGGAAGGCATTTCCCTTTCACCAGCTCTCCCCTGCGCTGGCTTTTGATGGGGCAGTCAGTCCAGGCACCAGAGCCAACTGCAGGCACCCAGGCTGGCTGGCGGGAGCCAGTTTGTAGCCTCCTCGTGGCCTGTTGCTTCTATACTGGCCCACCTCCCTAGCCCCTCGCAGCCCTCCTTGGGCACCTTTCTTAAATGGAAGGCACCCGGTGATGGCTGTTTGGAGGGGGGAAGCGGGTTTCTGATTTGGCACTGGTTTTGCAGTACTGAAACGAGAAGGGGTTCAAAATATCACTCTGGGGTCATCTACCCTATCTACCCTGAAGGTCTCCACTGGCCTGGCAAGGAGCAGGCCGGGTGAACATCTGGTGTCAAGAAGAGCAGCGTGGGCTGGAACCCTGCCTGCATCCCAGGGGGTTCCCTTGCAGTGCTCTGAGCAAACCCAGAAGACAAAGTCTCAGAGCTGGCCAGGATCACAAAATGAGAATCATGCACTTTGGGATCTTCCTCTCAAAGCCAGATCCCAGGGCTCTGCCCGCTCACGGCGCCCGAGGATCGAGCTCATCTCCCGCACACCCTTGCAGTTCCTTGTCCTGTGCTCTGGTCAGCAGGCTGCCGCTCATCTGTCCCGGGGAAGGCTGTCCCATTCACTGTGACAGTCCCTGGCTGACACTGCGTCTGGCATGTGTTCCGAGGATGGATGACTTGAAATGAATTAATTCTGTATTCTGGCTTACAGAATGTTTTTAGTCTCAGGACTTCAGATTCTCAGTAACCTTTGAAAGTCCTCATTATGCTCTGTCTAGAGGACCATAAAAGTTTGTATCATAAAATGTTCAGCTTTGGGGTTAGTCTACATCACAGGCTGGGAGTTCTGAGAAATCTAGTTTAGCCCCTTTGAGTAACTGGTAAAAGCGTGAACACCTGGAAAGGGACAAGAACTTACTTACATACACTCAAGGAGATGGCAGATTCACAAGTGATCCTAAACAGCCTGTTTAATTTGACCGAGGCTCCCCATGCCCCAGGAGGCAGTGTGGTATTAGGAATATAGGCTCTAGGAACCAAGCGGCTGTGCTCAAATCTTGGCTTTACCGCTTATTAGCTGAGTGATCTTGCCCAAGTCATTAAACCTTCCTGTGCCTCAGTTTCCTTCTCTGTAAAATGGGAATAACACTAGTCCCTACCTCTTTAACTTCATGGAGGGTTAAATAAGATAATACTTCTACACACTTAGAGTGATGCCCGCCACATAGGAAGCGTTGCCTAAACATTTATTAAAATTATTATCAATAGATTTCATAAGGTCTGAATAATCTAAAAATCCCAGTTCAATAAACATTTTCAGGTTTTGCTCTATGCCAGGAGCAGCATGTAGACGGGAGATTCCAGACGAGCAAGTCTGGAGTCGGCCCCCAAGCTGCTTGCAAAATCCTTTTAATGGGAACATCATGAAGAAATGACCCTGCCTTGGGCTTAGAGAGGAGCAGACCCCTATAAACGCCAAGGGCAGACATCCAAGCTGTAGCTGTCCGCAGTATACAGATGCGAAGGTAGAAGGCCTCTCATGAGAAATAGTGATTGCTACCTGCAGTCAACTGTTTTCCAACATTGGTGGCAACTATACGTTCATTCCATACGCTCGTCTAGAGCTTTGCCCCCTCCCCATCAAGAGATGGAGTCTAGGGACTTCTCTGGCAGTTTGGTGGCTAAGACTCTGTGTTCCCAGTGCAGGGGGCCAGGGTTCGATTCCTAGTCAGGGAGCTAGATCCCACATGCTGCAATGAAGAGTTCTCATGCTGCAACTAAAGATCCAGCATGCTGGAACGAAGACTGAAGATCCTGTGTGCCACAACTAAGACCAGATGCAGCCAAGATTAATTAAAAAAAAGAGAGAGGTGGTGTCTGATCACCCTCCTCTTGAGTTTGGGCAGGGCTCCCAACTTGCTCAGGAGGAATGGAATGCTGCAGAAGTGATCTGAGTAATTGCTGAAGGCCAGGTCATCAAAGGTTGGGGCTGGGAAGGGAGGTAGGCCCCCACCTTTGCAGCTGGACAGTTTGCTTTTGGAGGCCCGAGCTGAGATTTAAGAAAACCAAGGCTTCCACACTGTGGGGAAGCGCAGGCCACAGGAGAGAATGCGTGCAGGTTCTCTGACCAACACCTGCTGAGACCCTTGCTGACAGTCAGACCTGTGCGTGCAGATGCTTGCAGACAGTTCTAGTCTCTGGCTGCTGAGTCACCGCCAGCCTTCACGTTTTCCCAACTGAATCTTCAGATACTGGGAAACAGGTGCAAGTCTGTTCCCTTTCCAAATCCCCAACCCGCAGAATCTGTGCATCAACAAAAATGGCCATTTTAAGGCCGCTAACTGCAACCATGAAATTAAAAGATGCTTACTTCTTGGAAGAAAAGCTATGACCAACCTAGACAGCATATTGAAAAGCAGAGACATTACTTTGCCAACTAAGGTCCGTCTAGTCAAGGCTATGGTTTTTCCAGCGGTCATGTATGGACGTGAGAGTTGGACTATAAAGAAAGCTGAGCATGAAAGAATTGATGCTTTTGAACTGTGGTGTTGGAGAAGACTCTTGGGAGTCCCTTGAACTGCAAGGAGATCCAACCAGTCCATTCTGAAGGAGATCAGCCCTGGGATTTCTTTGGAGGGAATGATGCTGAAGCTGAAACTCCAGTACTTTGGCCGCCTCATGAGAAGAGTTGACTCATTGGAAAAGACTCTGATGCTGGGAGGGATTGGGGGCAGGAGGAGAAGGGGACGACTGAGGATGAGATGGCTGGATGGCATCACTGACTGGATGGACGTGAGTCTGAGTGAACTCCGGGAGTTGGTGATGGACAAGGAGGCCTGGCGTGCTGCGATTCATGGGGTTGCAAAGAGTCGTACACGACTGAGTGACTGAACTGAACTGAAGTGCTGGAATGCTTTGTTACACAGCAGCAGTAAGCGGAACACTGCCCTCAAACCTTCTGCCAGGGCTCATTCTTTTAAGACTCGCAGCAACAGGCCCTTCTTTCTCCAGAGATCTTAAGGAAAGAAAGTGTGTACATGGCACAGTTAATAAGATTTGTTTTTCTATGAGCCTAGATTCAAAGGGATCAAAGATGTTACAGCTAGGAGTTTCCAGGACTGTCACATGTAGGTATTTTTTGCTTATCTAAGAATTAAACCAACATAGCACAGGAGAAAAAAAATTAACTTCATATGTACAGGAGTCTGGGAGACTCAAAGAAGGGACCAAAGCAGGCAGCTTTTAGACAAAGAAATAATACCTTTGTGAAGAGCTGACAAGACCAAGGGGTTGGGCTTGGGATAGTAAATTAGTGATGTAACAAGTGTTGTTTATACAGTTTTCTCCACCCTAAGTTCCCTGTCTCTGATGAGAAGGCTGTCTCTCTTCTTCCCTGGACAGGGGAAGTACCTTTTATGTGGAAGCTTTATTCCTGCTTTAAAGAGGACAAAGAAGGGTCAGAGTGCCCTTGCACCAGCTGTCTCTTAAATAGATTTAATTCAGAATAATCAATATGCCAGCATGACACACTCTGCTTTCCCTCACAGGCTTGCCAACCTAAGGGAGTCATTGCCAGCACCACCAGCCAGGAGGGCAGAGCAAGGCAATGGAGGCTCTCTAACTTGCCCTCACAGCTCTTCTGCTGAGCAGGCATGGATCACAGTAGCTCCTGCAGATGAAAATGCCAAGTGAATACTGCAGCAACATTAAATTCACCCAGGGGGGTGGAATTTCCCATAAAGAGAGAGAGGAACTCTTCATTCAGTTGGCAAGAGGTTTCCATATTTTCTAGCCCCTGTTATTTATTTATTGTCTGCTGCTTGTCCAGATCCTTATATTTAATGTCTATTAATTTGTTCCGTCCTCATGCCAGGGTGAAAAGTCATTTGGCAACCTCATTTTAGAGATGAAGAAACTGAGGCTCAAAGACTAACCCAAGAGCGTGTGCATCTAATCGATGGTGATGCTCAGACTCAAACCTTTAGTTCCAAATTCAGGTCTCCGGTTACTGTACTCTGGAAAGAATCCCTGTTCTGGAGCAAAAAAATAGAACAACTTAAAAATTGTATTTGTTTGAAGGTTGTCAGGTAAATGCTTGTTAAAGGTGTGATGTTTTTCACTTTTTTCAGGCCATTCCAAGGTACTAGAATTCTGCAGGTCACTTGTATAAAGAAGTTAGTTTTCTGCTCTGAGTGTTGGTTTTGTGTGTATATGAGGAGAAATCAGTGGTAGTTAGAAGTATTTGCTGCTATCCGTGGTCTGTATAGTCAAACCTATGGTTTTCCCTGTAGTCATGTATGGATGTGAGAGTTGGACCATAAAGAAGGCTGAGAGCCGAAGCATTGATGCTTTCTAACTATGGTGCTGCAGAAGACTCTTGAGAGTCCCTTGGATAGCAAGGAGATCAAACCAGTTAATCCTAAAGGAAATCAGCCCTGAATATTCATTGGAAGGCCTGACGCTGAAGCTGAAATTTCAATACTTTGGCCACCTGATGTGAAAAACTGACTAGCTGGAAAAGTCCCTGATGCTGGGAAAGAGTGAGGGCAAGAGGAGAAGGGGTGACAGAGAATGAAATGGTTGGATGGCATCATCGATTCAATGGACATAAATTTGAGCAATCTCTGGGAGATAGTGAAGGACAAGGAAGCCTGGCATGCTGCAGTCCATGGGGTTGCAAAGAGTCAGACATGACGGAACAGATGATCAGCAGCAACATGGTGCAAATACTCCCACCAAGACTGATTACAAGCCACCAGGTTGACATCATCGGCTATGGAGACGAGAACTGACGTGCACCTTCTGCTCTCGTGGGCCAGGACTAGCCAGCTCCAGCCATGGATGGAACCAATGTAATGACAGGCTTTTTCTAACTTTTCCCAAAGCAATCAAATACCTTCCACTCAAAAATTTCAAGTTGTCAAAGCAGAGAGCAATGCAATGTTGCTGTTCCTCAAGTTAGCAGGACAGAGTCTATTTCTGAGGAACTTTTCTATAAACGGGGGCCCTCCTGGAGTGGTGAGCAACCCTCAGCTCCAGATAACTTTTTGTATCTTTCACTGGTGGCCCAACCCCAATGATGCAGGCATTGAGTGTTGATGCCTTAGCGTGGCTTGACCATCCTGCTCACAGTAGGGTCAGCCACACAGGACTGGTGTTCATGGGGTCCCCTTGGCTTCCACATTCCTGAGACTGTGGATTAAAAAAAATGACAGGAAGAATGGATGCCCAGTGTCCATCTTGACTCTTTCAAAGGTGTAGGAATGCCCACTCCTTTTCTCTCTTCACCCTAGATGTCTGGTAACATGATCTTCTATTCCCATGGGATTTTGGATGGTGTGAGATGTGTGGGGGCCACCAGAGGGAGATCTAGGTGAAGATAGAGATCTGAGAGGTCTCCTGATGGACAGGAGGCAGCTGACAGCAGGTAAGCTCCCCAGGGTAAGGATGGATGCCTGGGGGAATTTGTCCACATTTTCCAGGCATCAGCGGTTGATACAGAGCAGGCAGAGGCAATTAACCTGAATGTAGATGTCTTTAATCTGGCTCCTGCCCTCTCTTTCCCAATCTCCACTCACTTCTAAGACAAACTGAATTCTCTGCAACCCCTTGAAACATCCAGACTTCTCGTACTTCGTATTTATTCTCTTTCGACAAACCTACCATCATCCCTCTGTCTGTTTTACCCATGTAACCTCTGCTGGGCGTGGGAGACCCATCTAGGTTTTACCTTCCAAAGAGTCCTTTTCTAGTCCCGGCTCCTTACCTCAAAACACACATGTGTACACACATGCACACACACGCGGAGCTGCCATGACCGGGAAAGGCCTTTCAGCCTCTCAACCCCTGTTTCCTCATCTGTAGAATGAGGGGGTGGATAAGCGCTTAGGCGATTCTAGCGTTCTGGAGAAATCCATGCCCCGAGTCTGCACCCACACTGGGGCCAGGGATCACACAGCCTCCCCATTCTGTTCCAAGGAGAAGTGCCTCAGCTCAGAACAATTTATTTGCAGGCACTTACAATGCAGGCTTGCCTACAGTGGCTGCAATTCCATGCTGACATTTTCAATAGAGCTGGCTTAATGGAGAAAAATGACTCTATTCCCTAAACAAGACAGACTTTGGTAAGAGTTGGGGTGGGTGGTGAGGGAACTCCTATTTATATGTCACGTTTCTCTAATTCTGAGGAATTTAAGCATCCTTTTGGCCTTGCTTTCCATTTCCTACCCATCTCATTAATAAATATTATTGAAAGGACTAGAATCTTTTAAGAAAAACAAATCAAAATGACACTTTTGCAGTCCTTTCACCTAGAAACATGGTATGACCAATGTGGGCATCTCATGAAATTCCATCCAGTTAAAACCATGGTTATTAGGCAATTAATACTTAGTTTTGGTTCTGCTTACTCTCTGGAAATGCTATTTTCCAAAAGCATAAATGTGACAGGAAATTTCTTCACCCCGTTTATCCCTAAGTTGTTTAAATATTATTTCATAATTGCAAATGGGCTCTTTTCCTTCTTGTGCAGGCAGGCTATGGCTGGTCTTCTTATCTGAAGTGTGGGTGTGATCATATGTTTATTTCCAGGGTGACAGAGAAGAGAAAGCAAGTTCATGGACGGGACGAACTCTTTCTAAACTTCCAAACATGCATGCAGGGAGGCACCGTGGCCAAGGCCATCCTGGACAGGCTTCTGGCTCTAGGAGGTCAAGTGCCCTTTGAAGTGACACTCGGGCAAGAGTGTGGGGTGGAATGAGGTCCCCTCTTAGGACAGTTGGAAAATCTGAAATGGAAACGCTTATGCAAGACCTAGGCTTCTCCGTGTTCTCTTTTCTCCTTTGCTTTCACAATGTTTTCTCAGGAGTGCCCCTTTACTGTCTGCTAAAAGAGTGATATTTCTGTGAATCTGGTTCCTCAACCTCAAAATTCGAAGAATTTGCAAGCAGTCATCTCATGTGGCCCTGCCTCAAGTTTCCTCGTGAACTCTCCCGTCACATGTCTGCAAGTATGTCTAGAAGAGCAGATCTGTGTGGTGCACTGGAAAATACTGAGGCCATTGGAGTCGTATTTTTTCTTACCTCTGAATGTAAATGCACCCTGAGAAAAACACTCAGTGACTCCTCATATGTAAGGGATGGCTTTGTAAGAGATGTTAGCTGTGGGGAGCCAGGCAGAGAACTTTCAGTAGAGGCTTCTAGATAAATCTTTTTATTCTCAGTCTGATCAAGTCCTGGCTAACTGACCTACTGAGGAGAAACAATTTCACCCACACTGATACCTCCTCCCAGTCCCACTGGGTAGCCCAGACTACCCCAGCCCCACTGCTTCTGCTGCCAAATGAAATACAATCCTTTATGTTTTTCTCATTTGTACTAGAAATTCACACCACAGAAGGTACTCTGACCGTGAAATTTTCCCTGTAGAAAAAACATGCCCACTGGGGTACTGCAGAAAAAGGGCAGAGTTAATTACTCAGAGCATCCGAGAGACAGAGGATTTAAAATATCCATCTTTTTAAATGCACTTCAACAAATATTTTAATCTGACTAGCATCAAAAATTCACTGCTATGAGATCATGTATTTATAGATCAGTTACTTTCTACAGGCATTAGGAAGGGAGAATATAGAGTGGATTAAAGCCTCCAACTCCCTGGTAGAAATATAAATCTGATATCTGAAGAGTGTTGTACAAATTGTCCTCCACGTGCCCATCATTTTCATGTTCTCCCAACCTTTTGTGCTTTTGTGGAAACCAAAGCACAAAGAGAAGACTTGACCAGTCTGAGGATACACAAATTATTTACCACCCTAGGCCAAGGCAACGCTCCTAGGTTCTCGCTTCTCAGGAGTTCCCTAAGGTGGTGTTCCTAGGAAGCAAGGGCCTAGAACCTAGAATGCTTAGGGATGACAGATGGTGACTGGAAATGAAGAAGGATGAAGTCCAAGAGATCTCAGCCTGGGATGGGATGGAAAACACAGAGCCAGACACAGTCTGGGAAGGGAAGGTACAAGCACAGCATCGCTAGACATGGCTCTGGGCAAAGCCTCCCTTGGCAGACCAGGCAGAGGGTGGCCTTCTTCGGGGCCCCAGTCTTGTGTTAGATATATACCAGATGTTCTTAATACATCCAAATGTCTTCCTAGAAACCAAGAACTTAGGGCAAACTCTCCGAGACACCAGAGGGTCAAAGGGTTGTAGCAGCTGAGTTTCCAGCCAGGTGATCCTGGCTGCCCAAAAAGACCAAAGAGCCATCGTAACTTTAGCTTTTGTTTCCCTGGCCCGCCCTCATGGACACCGCGGTCGTCATCTGTTCAACACTTTAGAATCCACTAAGAGCCACCATAGACCTGCCAGAATCTATCCCTAAGTTCTCAGGAGTAATAGTAAAAAATGGTAAGTGGATGGACCGACACGTTGATAAAAATAGGGCTAATGAAGAGTCCATCCAATTTCCTACTAATTCTCCTTTCACTGACATAAAAGCAAACACCTGGACGAATATTCCTGGTACACTGCCTTCCAGTATCCGATGTACTTGTTTAAATGTTACAGTATCTGATATGCGTGCTTGCTAAGTGGCTTCAGTAGTGGCTGACTCTTTGAGACCCCACGAACTGAAGCCCACCAGGCCTCTCTGTCCATGGGATCCTCCAGGCAGGAACGCTGGAGTCGGCTGCCATTTCCCTCTCCAGAGGATCTTCCCCACCCAAGGATCGAAACTGCGTCTCTTATGTCTCCTGCACCAGAGACAGGTTCTGTAATTACCACTAGTAACTCCTCGGAAGCCTCCACAGCATCTGATGTACTCACATAAATGTTAGTGCAGGCTATGCCATCTTGGTATTAGTAACTGTTATTTTCTCTACTTGAGTGTTGAGACTCAGTGAAGTTAGTGTCTGACCTGAGCACAGTGGTGGTGACTTTGAATCCAAAGCCTGTGCTTGTTTCAGCACGCTAGGTGTCATTTCATGGTGCCTGATGGAACCCAAGAGAATCCACAAATGTCATTTGGGATGTTTTGGCAGAGAAAGGGAGGTGCATAAAGGCCATCACTCTAACCCTGATTCAAGCATAGCAGTTTTAAAATTTTAATTAATATATTTTGGCCATTTTTCATAGCATGTGATATCTTAGTTCCCTGACCAGGGATCGAGCCTATACCCCCTGCACTGGAAGCACAGAGTCTTAACCACTGGACCTACAGGGAAGTCCCAAGCATGGCAGTGTTAGCGCCACTTTATTTTATATGCTGGATTTCATGTACAGTTTCATTTGAATCAAAAGTTCTGGGCATATGAACGTGCTGAAATTCATAATTCTCCCGTTTTTAGTGTAACATTTCCAAGTGAATAAGAGAGCCTTAGCTAAAGCTTAGATAAGGCTCCTGAGAGCCTTAGATAAATCATTCTTATATTCACTTGATCTTGGAATGGTTCGAACTTTGGGTGATCTTTGCAGACATCCTTATGGTAACTCGAGCCTCTGTCATTTGTGGGCACTGAGCCAGAGTTTGTGCTGTGGTTGTAACACTGAATCTCTGTGTGACCTTGAGCAAGTCACTTCCTCTCTCTGACCTCAGTTTTCTTAGCTGTAAAATTAAGACATTGAACTTGATCAGCTTCCTGGCCTGATGTTGCGGGGAAAGATATTGTAGGAGGCACAGAGAACATTGCAGTCTTCCAAAATAAAGTACCCGTGCTTACTGACTGGTGGCTTGGCAGTAAGGGTCCAGATTTAGCAAGGAAAAATACAGGCTACTCAGTTCAATTTGAATTTCACATATATAACAAGTATTATTATGATTTTTTTCTATAACTATATTCCATGCGATATTTGGGATATCATACTCAAAAAAGTATTTGTTGTATATTTGTTTTTTGTTGTATATTGTTGTATCTGCTTTTTGGTCAGTGATTGCATGGGGCTGGAAGAGTGTTTATCTGAATGCTGGTATTTTATTTGGCAACTCTCCTTAATATATTTTGGCCATTTTTCATAGCATGTGATATCTTAGTTCCCTGACCAGGGATCGAGCCTATACCCCCTGCACTGGAAGCACAGAGTCTTAACCACTGGACCTACAGGGAAGTCCCAAGCATGGCAGTGTTAGCGCCACTTTATTTTATATGCTGGATTTCATGTACAGTTTCATTTGAATCAAAAGTTCTGGGCATATGAACGTGCTGAAATTCATAATTCTCCCGTTTTTAGTGTAACATTTCCAAGTGAATAAGAGAGCCTTAGCTAAAGCTTAGATAAGGCTCCTGAGAGCCTTAGATAAATCATTCTTATATTCACTTGATCTTGGAATGGTTCGAACTTTGGGTGATCTTTGCAGACATCCTTATGGTAACTCGAGCCTCTGTCATTTGTGGGCACTGAGCCAGAGTTTGTGCTGTGGTTGTAACACTGAATCTCTGTGTGACCTTGAGCAAGTCACTTCCTCTCTCTGACCTCAGTTTTCTTAGCTGTAAAATTAAGACATTGAACTTGATCAGCTTCCTGGCCTGATGTTGCGGGGAAAGATATTGTAGGAGGCACAGAGAACGTTGTAGTCTTCCAAAATAAAGTACCCGTGCTTACTGACTGGTGGCTTGGCAGTAAGGGTCCAGATTTAGCAAGGAAAAATACAGGCTACTCAGTTCAATTTGAATTTCACATATATAACAAGTATTATTATGATTTTTTTCTATAACTATATTCCATGCGATATTTGGGATATCATACTCAAAAAAGTATTTGTTGTATATTTGTTTTTTGTTGTATATTGTTGTATCTGCTTTTTGGTCAGTGATTGCATGGGGCTGGAAGAGTGTTTATCTGAATGCTGGTATTTTATTTGGCAACTCTCCCTCAGAGGTAAATTGTCCTCTCTATTCCTTTAGCAAAAAACTGAACCAAATGAACAACAGAAAAACCCTGGTTAACATTTTGGTATTTTTATCTTGATGAAATCTTCCTTTATTGAGGTTTCAACTTGTAACATCATAGCACCCAAAATATTCAACACAAAAGGTAAAAACAATACTAGTTCCAGCTTTTCTGTTAATTTCACATTTATTTGTGTTTAAAGAACGCAATTCTGTCCTTGTATATCACATTCTGTGTTTGCCTTAGGGAGATTTTTCTTTCTCCCCAAATGTGGTGATCGAACAAATAGCTCTTGTCTGAAATAAGCCTCCCTTCTTCCCTCCTTAAACACGGCCCAAACCCACAGAGTCATCGCAAGGAATTCTGTTGGCTGTCTGACTTTCTTTCAAACCTTATTATTTGTGTTTTAATACACACACACACACACACACAATCTAAACTTGCACTTTTTGCTTTTTGGTCAGTGATTGCATGTGGCTAGCGGTTTGGAGATTGTGAAATAGTCTTGAAATATCAGTGAGGAAAGCGTTCCTCCTCCATTTGTGGCCCAACTCTCTGCAGGAACTTCAGGTTTCTCTCTGCCTCCTGGGGTAGGAAGAAGCACCAACTTGGGACAGCCCTGGGCCAGGGAAGCAAAGAGGCTGGCAAGACTGAGCTCTCTGCATTCATTTGTACACGTGATTCTGACATTTTTTCAGATGCCCTTCTCATTTATTGTTTAGTCCTGTTGGAAAATCTCTCGCATCCTGGGTAGAGCCGGTGACACACCTGGGCACTGCCAAGCGCACAGATGGGGAGGGAGGGAGGGACTAGCTGAGTACCCAGCAGGAAGATGGCCCTCCACCCTGACCCTCTATATTTTGGACATCTTTGAACAGATCTGAGAAAGGAGGTGGTGTGTGGAAGGAGACACTGTGCCTGAGAATCCAGATTTGCATTTTCCTCCTGGGTCTGCCAGGGACTCACTGCCAGAGCGTCCATGCGGTCATAGAAGTGAAGTGAATGTGTTAGCTGCTCACTTGTGTCCGACTCTTTGCAACCCCAAGGACTATAGCCCACCAGGCCCCTCTGTATGGAATTCTCCAGGCAAAAATACTGGAATAGGTTGCCATGCCCCTTCGGGGGATCTTCCTGACCCAGGAAATGAACTCGGGTCTCCTGCATTGCAGGCAGATTCTTTACTATCTGAGCCACCCGGGAAGCCCTCTGGTCATGGAGGGTTGGTTGAATTGACCTCTAAAAGATGTTCCAGTCTTGTCCTTCTCATTCATTCAGCATGCAACAGTTTGTCCCTCTAAACACCGGTTTGGAAATAGAAAAGTCTGCAGCTTGGGGAAAACAGCAAGAGATGTTAGAATATATTTTTTTTCCATTTGCATTTATCCAGAGAGACTCTGGGCTTCCCTGGTGGCTCAGATGATAAAGAATCTGCCAGCAATGCTGAAGACTGAGGTTTGATCCCTGGGTCGGGAAGATCCCCTGGAGAAAGGAATGGCTACCCACTCCAGTATTCTTGCCTGAAGAATTCCATGGACAGAGGAACCTGATGGGCCACAGTCCATGGAGTCACAAAGAATCGGACACAACTGAGCAACTAACACTAACTAACTACAGAGACTCTAAGAAATCAAGGTAAACATCGGAACACAGAGGCATAATCAACTTTGTTTTATTCTATCCATGCAGTGAGTGCCTAGGTGTGCCATACACAGCGGACTCTCCTCGTTGGGCAGAGAAGAAGCAGGCAGGGTCCCTGCCCTGGGAAGCTCACAGTCCAAGGGGCCCAAGAGACAAGGAACCTGGCAGTCCCCACAAGCTGTGGCTTTTGCAGTGGTGAGGGAAGGGAGAGCCCTGCGGGAGAACCGAGGAAGAAGTGGTTCACTTACCTCTGCTTATTTCTCTTGTGGAAGTGATATGTAGGGGGTGGCTTGGACCACTGGGGCAGCAAATAGAGGAAGTATATGCAATCAAAAATAGAGGAGCGAGGAGGAAATAAAAGTTCTAATCTAACAGAAGCACAGAGCAGCCCGACAAGGACCAGGGATGATGAGTAACTTTCCTTGATGCTTTTGAAGTTGGAATATTTCTCCCATTAGAACTGAGCTCAGGGGACCAGAACCTGACTCCTAGCTTGAGAGGTGATGCTTGCTAGCTGCCAAAGGCAAAGCACTTGGGGTGCCTGTATCCCTGAGGAAGGGACTTGGGGCTTCCCATGGGAGGATGGGGAGGCTGCTCTCAGAGGTTTTGTGTTCCTCTTCGGGCCACCTGGTGTGGCCACTGCTGCAGATGGGGACAGGCTGGGCCCAGGAAGACCTTCTGTTCTCGGACTCTCAACTGACGTGTGAGAATTCCCATACTAAGGGTGTCTTTTGTATGCAGGCTGTAGCAGTCCACTCAGAGAGGACAGGCTGCTCTGGGAATAACGAGCCATACTGCGGTCCTAACAGAGCTTCCAGATGCCCACATCATGGAACGAGCATGGGGTCTGTCAGTTTAGTTCAGTTCAATCGCTCAGTCATGTCTGACTCTTTGTGACCCCATGGACTGCAGCACACCAGGCCTCCCTATCATCTCCAACTCCTGGAGTTTACGCAGACTCATGTCCATTGAGTCGGTGATGCCATCCAACCATCTCATCCTCTGTCATCCCCTTCTCCTCCTGCCATCAATCTTTCCCAGCATCAAGGTCTTTTCCAGAGTCAGTTCTTCGCATCAGGTGGTCAAAGTATTGGAGTCTCAACTTCAGCATCAGTCCTTCCAATGAATATTCAGGGTTGATTTCCTTCAGTATGAACTGGTTGAATCTCCTTGCTGTCAAAGGGTCTCACAAGAGTCTTCTCCAACTCCACAGTTCAAAAGCATCAATTCTCTGGTGCTCTGCTTTCTCTATAGTCCAGTTCTCACATTCATACATGACTACTGGAAAAACCACAGCTTTGACTAGACGGACTTTTGTTGACAAAATATGGAAGGGACTTGGGGCTTCCCATGGGAGGATGGGGAGGCTGCTCTCAGAGGTTTTGTGTTCCTCTTCGGGCCACCTGGTGTGGCCACTGCTGCAGATGGGGACAGGCTGGGCCCAGGAAGACCTTCTGTTCTCGGACTCTCAACTGACGTGTGAGAATTCCCATACTAAGGGTGTCTTTTGTATGCAGGCTGTAGCAGTCCACTCAGAGAGGACAGGCTGCTCTGGGAATAACGAGCCATACTGCGGTCCTAACAGAGCTTCCAGATGCCCACATCATGGAACGAGCATGGGGTCTGTCAGTTTAGTTCAGTTCAATCGCTCAGTCATGTCTGACTCTTTGTGACCCCATGGACTGCAGCACACCAGGCCTCCCTATCATCTCCAACTCCTGGAGTTTACGCAGACTCATGTCCATTGAGTCGGTGATGCCATCCAACCATCTCATCCTCTGTCATCCCCTTCTCCTCCTGCCATCAATCTTTCCCAGCATCAAGGTCTTTTCCAGAGTCAGTTCTTCGCATCAGGTGGTCAAAGTATTGGAGTCTCAACTTCAGCATCAGTCCTTCCAATGAATATTCAGGGTTGATTTCCTTCAGTATGAACTGGTTGGATCTCCTTGCTGTCAAAGGGTCTCACAAGAGTCTTCTCCAACTCCACAGTTCAAAAGCATCAATTCTCTGGTGCTCTGCTTTCTCTATAGTCCAGTTCTCACATTCATACATGACTACTGGCAAAACCACAGCTTTGACTAGACGGACTTTTGTTGACAAAATATCTCTGGTTTTTAATATGTTGTCTAGGTTGGTCATAGCTTTTCTTCCAAGGAGCAAGCATCTTTTAATTTCATGGCTGCAGTCACCATCTGCAGTGATTTTGGAGCCCAGAAAAATAAAGTCTGACACTGTTTCCACTGTTTCCCCATCTATTTGCCATGAAGTGATGGGACCAGATGCCATGATCTTAGTTTTCTGAATGTCGAGTTTTAAGCCAACTTTTTCACTCTCCTCTTTCACTTTCATCAAAAGGCTCTTTAGTTCTTCTTCGATTTCTGCCATAAGGGTGATGTCATCTGCATATCTGAGGTTATTGATATTTCTCCTAGCAATCTTGATTCCAGCTTGTGCTTCATCCAGTCCAGCATTTCTCATGATGTACTGTGCAGATAAGTTAAATAAGCAGGGTAACAATATACAGCCTTGACTGTATGGGGTCTGTAACTGTCCCTTATTTTAACCCCAGAGAGGTTGCCAGTCAAACCTCCAATTCTATCCACAAGCTGAACTTCATGATCCATCCACCATCCACTGGTTTCTCACCTGCAACACGTGGCCCCCGGCACACTGTCAGCTGTAAACAGATATTCAAGGGTATATTCAAGTTGAGGTGTCAATTACACCTCAACTGAAAAAAAAAAAAACCAGAATGAAGATGAAGTCGTGCTGAATTAGGGTGACTCCTAACCCAAGGACTGGTATGTTTATAAAAGAAAGGAGAGGGAGATTGAAAGCTGAGACAGAGAAACAGAGACACACAGAAATGGTAGACCTGAACGCCCTTTGGTGGCAGAGGCTGAAGTGACGCAGCTGCAAGGCTCCAGAAACTCAAGGAGTGCCTGCAACCTCCAGGAGCTAGGAAGGGGTGGGAAGAATTCTACAGTCACCCTGGGAAGAATAAATGAATGAATGAGTAAAAACATATTCAGTGGCTGACTGAATATTGAATGAGCTTGATGGCTGAGTGGAGAAAATGTAGAGAATGACCACAGCCCAGTGCAGCAGAGGCTCTTTGAGCTGGAACCTTAGAGTCTCAGCTGTTCCCTTCTCCAGGTGAGCACTTGGGCAAAGTGATGGGTGTACTAATGAAGAAGGTCAGTGTAGGAAACTTCAAGCTAGCACTGAGGTTTACGTGAAATATGAGGCGAGAGAGGTTGGTTGAGGACAAACCATGAGGGCACGCAGCAGTGTTTGGACTTGATCTTATCAGTGAAGGGAAACTGCACAGATTATAGCGTAGGAACTGTATTTCCATCAGAGCTCAAGAATCTCCTTCTGGAAGCCTTTTAAAGTTTATCTCGAACACTGTGACTTGCCCCTAGTTGTTATTTAAGTCATCCCTAAACGATTCTGTTTTCGCTGAACACTCTTTGGCTTTCTGAATCTGGGCGTGTCCCCCAGATTTGCTTTCTTCTGCCTCTGCACATGCCAGGCCACATTGTGATGACTCTTTGCTGCCTTCTGTTCCACATCAAGGCCTCTAAAGTCCCCCAAGCTAAGGGTGATGGAAGCCAGTCACAATAGCCATATACCTTGGGTGAATTCCACATACACTTTAAGTATTGCTGAGCCCAAGTGACAAGACTAATAGAGCACCATGGAAAACAACATGGAACTCAACAGTCCTCCGGCCCCAAGTCAGAGAGCTCATCTTAAAATCCTCCTTGAGATCAGTGCTTGTTTAACCCAGATCTCCCATTCAAGGCAACTCTGGTAAGGAGTGCCTGTGGTTGGGTGTAAAATGCTGACCCACTCCCCCAAACGGCTACTGTGAAATTTAATTTAAAAAAATTTTTTGGCTGCTCTATGAGGCAGGCAGAATCTTTGTTCCCCTACCAGGGATTGAACCTGTGTCCCCTGCATTGGAAGCACAGGGTCAGAGAAGTCCTGAGTTTAACTTTTATTATCCTACTTCCTGCCTGTATCAGATCGATGGGAAAATGGAGAGAACTGCAGGAAGAAGACTTAAAAGCATCTGGTGGTTTTGGAGATGAGGCAGGTCAGATTTGAAAGCTCATGGACCTAGACACTGTTGAATTGTGTTCCCGAAAATGATCATGTGGAAAGTTCTCACTCCCAGTATCTTATGGAATGTGGTTTTGTTTGGACATTAGACACTGTGGGTGCAATGTGTCAAGTCAAGGCACAGTCATATGGCATTAGGGTGGGCCCTTAACCCAGTACGACTGGTGTGCTTGTAAAGTAGTATGAAGTCAAACAGCCAATGCCACGTGATGACAGAGGTAGAGATTGGAGAGATGCAGCTGCAAGCCAAGGACCACCAAGGATCATGGCCCCCATCAGGTGCCAGGAAGAGACAAGAAACGATCTACCCAGAGAGTCCAGAGGATCCTGGCCCTGCTGACACATTGGCCTTAGACTTTTAGCCTCTAGAACTGCCAGAGAAGAAGCTTTGGTTGTCAAAGCCTCCGGTCTGTGGCCCTCTGTTACAGCAGCCCCAGGTAACTAACGCACACGTGCTGCTGAAGGGGCTGGGGGTCTTTCTAGCTTATCTTCCGGTCCCGGGAGCTGTGCTCTTACCTGCAGTAAATAGCGGTGAACTACATCTGCTAGAGGGGCTTCTCTGGTGGCTCAAATGGCTAAGAAGCTGCCTGTAACGCAGAGTCCAATTTCTGGGTCAGGAAGATCCCCTGGAAAAGGAAATGGTAATCCATTCCAGCATTCTTGCTTGGGAAATCCCATGGACAGAAGAGCCTGGCGGGCTACAGTCCAAAGGGTTGCAAAAGAGTCGGATACAACTTAGCGACTAAGCAACAGAAAGATCTCCTGGCAGCAGGGTCCAGAATCGTTCTTCTGAAATATCTGTAGCACGTTGCTAGGTGTCTCTTGAGTCCTCAATAATGTCTTGTTTTAAAACTAGGTTTTAAATTACAGTTAAAGCTTCACAGAACAACGTTGAGGGGAATTCAAAATATGGAAAATATTCATCACATCCTTCATAAAACTTCCCTTTTTCCATGGCCCCTGCCAGCACTCTTGCATTCACATACACGTGTACGTATTTGCAGCCTCTGTCCACACTCGCACTTGTGACTGTCCTTCCCCAACCCATATTGTTGTTACATCATCTTATATCGTCGGCCTAATATTCCATCCGGTCGTTATACCACAACCATTTCACCATTTCACTTTTTTAGGTCATTAATTGCGATTATGTTTTTTTCCTTTTTACTCATCTAGATAATGTTACAAAGAACATCTTTGTGTTTAGAATTTATTTTCCAGTTTCATTGAGAAATAACTGGCACATATGATATAAGTTTAAGGTGTGCAGCATAGTGTTTTGATAAACGTGTATTGTGTAAGGATGACCGCAATAGGTTCAGCTAGCATCCGGCTTCTATCTAGATACAATGAAAAGAAATATGTTACAAATTTTTATTGAGGGGGGGTTATTTCCTTTGGATAAATTTCTATGATGGATTTATTGGCTAAGGAGTACAAATAATGTTAGAGATATTGTTACATATTAAAAGGAAACCAAAATACAGTGCCAGCAGAAAATATGTATCAAATTGTGCTTTACTACATTTTTGTTTTCCGAGGTTGGAAATAAATTTATTTTCTCCATATTTCCCTTATGTTAATTGATATTTATCCATTATTCTATGGGGTCCTGATTGTATTAGTTATTTACATGCATTAAATGAAGCCACCTGTGCTGTATAGCTTTCCTTTTATTCTAATTGCATTTGTTTTTACTGAAGAGACATTTTTTTGAGGAGAAGTTGTGGTTGTAGAGTTGAATTTTTTCTTCCGTTGGAAGTTGTACTTTTATTTGCTATTTATGAAATAAACACTGCTCCAAACTTATGATTAAATATTCTATTTTAGGTGTTTCCCTAGTGGTCCAGTGATGAAAATTGACCTGCTAATGCAGAGGACATGGGTTTTATCCCTGGTCTGGGAAGATGTCCACACGCTGTGAGGCAACTAAGCCCATGTACCACAGCTAGTAAAGCCCATATGCCCTGGAGCCTGAACTCTGCAGCGAGAGAAGCCATCAAAATGAGAAGCCCAAACACGGCAGCTAGAGAGTAGCCCCTGCTCATCATAACTAGAGAAAGTCTATGCCCAGCAACAAAGACCCAGCACAGCCAAAAATAAATAAATAAACATGTTCTTATATTATAAAAAATATTTTATTTTACTTCCATTATTTCTATGGCTTAACTCAATAGTTCACTTTTTAATCCATTTGGAGTTTGTTTTTTCATATCATATATAGTGTAATCTAAATTATCTCCAAACTGTAACCCAGTTACATAAAATAATTGATTAAATAAGAATTAATTATCCCCATTGATGCTTACTTGATACACTAAATAATCCCATGTACTTTTCTCTGTTTTAAAAATGCACATTCTTTACTTTTTGAATATTGTACATTGAAAATTTTTATGTACGTATTTATTTATTTATTTTTGGTCCTGACTAGGATCGACCCATGCCCTCGCAATGGAATCACAGAGTCCTAACCACTGGACCATCAGAGTATTCCCTGTAAAATTTTATTATTGCTGCTTTGTGACTTGGTTTAACTCCTAGTATATCTCCTTCTTTTATGTCTGATTATTTTCCCAGTATTTTCTTTTGTATATGTGTTCTCGTACATTTATATTTCCTATGACCTTTAATTTGGTAAGTTCTAAAAGAAGGAAAGTTATGACCAACCTAGATAGCATATTAAAAAGTGGAGACATTACTTTGCCAACAAAGTTCCATCTAGTCAAGGCTATGGTTTTTCCTGTGGTCATGTATGGATCTGAGAGTTGGACTGTGAAGAAAGCTGAGCACCGAAGAATTGATGCTTTTGAACTGTGGTGTTGGAGAAGCCTCTTGAGAGTCCCTTGGACTGCAAGGAGATCCAGCCAGTCCATTCTGAAGGAGATCAGTCCTGGGTATTCTTTGGAAGGACTGATGCTGAAGCTGAAACTCCAGTACTTTGGCCACCTCATGCGAAGAGTTGACTCATTGGAAAAGACTCTGATGTTGGGAGGGATTGGGGGCAGGAAGAGAAGGGGACGACAGAGGATGAGTTGGCTGGATGGCATCACTGATTCAATGGACATGAGTTTGAGTGAACTTGGGAGTTGGTGATGGACAGGGAGGCCTGGCATGCTGCGATTCATGGGGTCCCAAGGAGTCGGGACATGACTGAGTGACTGAACTGAAAAGGAGGCCATTTGATATTTGGGTTAGTGTCCACTTAAGATATACAACTATTTTGGGGTGATCACTGAATCTGAACTTGAGTTATCCCTGCTAGCTGGTGTAGCTGGGCATAAAGAACTGGGCTTTACAATGAGACTGAGCCTGGGCATGAATTCGGTCCTCTCCTGCTAGCTTGTCCATGGTATTGAACCGCCCTGACCCTACTCCCCCTCACCCACACGGAGATGACAAAACTTTACTCAGAGGGGTGTCACTATTAACGAGGGAAGGGATGTGAAACACACAGCACAATGCCCACCACAATTTGGGCACTTAATTTTCATTTCCTTTTTAATTTCTCCCAGCCACAATCTGTAGTTTCATTGGACCATCTTCAGCTTGCCCCCGATTTTTATGTTTTATAAATCGATTTCTTTGCCCCTTTATATTCCACAAGTGTTTCCTGCTGACATGCAAAAATGATGTTATAGATTATTGCCCTTTTATCTTGCATTCTACCCTATCGTGAAGCTCTTATATCACTGGATGGATGGCTCTATTCAGATTCTTAGGGATTTTTCGAGTAGACACAGGCTCACAGTTTCTGAAAGCCACAGTTGTGTTCCTTAAAGAGAGGCTAGAGTCTTTTAGTTCCCTGAGCCATGTGAAGGTCTGCCTCTACCAACAGTCAAGAGCTACTCTTGCTTTTCTCCCTCAAGGATCTCATTCTCAGGTCTCCACCCTCTGAACAGCTCACCAAAGGAGCTGAGATCTTCCACAAGAAGATTCCAGGCTGGACTTCCACCTCTGTACTCCTCACCTCATCCTTAGCTAGAACCTAAGCATCCAGTGCTAGTTTCAGGCTGGGAGTCTTTTTTGACCTCTAGTGAATGTTTCACCTTTGCAAATGCACACTTCTAGGCAAACAGCCCCTTCAGGAGCAGAGAACATGTGAGATGTCTTGAAATTCAATCGTCAAAAATCTAAGATCATAGCAACCAGTCCTATCACTTCATGCAAATAGATGGGGGAAAAATGGAAACAGTGACAGATTTCATTTTCTTGGGCTCCAAAATCACAGCAGATGGTGACTACAGCCATGAAATTCAAAGATGCCTGCCTCCTTAGAAGAAAAGCTATGATAAACCTAGACACCATATTAAAAAGCAGAGACATCACTTTGCCGACAAGAGTCTATATAGTCAAAGCTGTGATTTTTCCAGTAGTCATATACAAATGTGAGAGCTGGATCATAAAGAAACAAAGCATTGATGTTTTCAAACTGGTGCTGGAGAAGACTCTTGAGAGTCCCTTAGACAGCAAGATCAAAACAGTGAATCCTAAAGGAAATTAATCCTGCATATTCATTGGAAGGGCTGATGCTAAAGCTGAAGCTCCTATACTTTAGCCTCTGATGCCAAGAGCCAACTCATTGGAAAAGACCCTGATGCTGGGAAAGATTGAGGGCAGGAGGAGAAGGTGGCAACAGAGGATGAGATGGACATGAGTTTGAGCAAACTCTGGGAGACAGTGAAGGACAGGGAAGCCTGGCTTGCTGCAGTTTATGGGGTTGCAAAAAGTTGGACATAACTTAGCGACTGAACAACAGTTACTTGGGACTTGAGGTTTCTTTTTAAAAACTTTTTGTGTTGTATTGGAGTATAGCCGATTAACAATGTTGTGACGGTTTCAGGTGGACAGCAAAAGGACTCATTCACACATATACATGTATCTATTCTCCCTCAAACTCCTCTCTCATCTAGTGGGACTTGCATTCTCGTCTTGCCTGAATCAATGCCCAGCTGTTGCTGTTCCATTTATTTACACCTCTCTCTTTTCCAAGAAGAATTGAAGGTTACTTTACACCATAGGAGAAATGCAGAAACAATCTGTAAGAGGGAGGAGGGATAAAGAAAACAGGAAAATAGAGCTTGAGCAAAAAGGGAGTTGGGAATGACAAAACCGGAAGCACAAACGTCTGTGTGCTTGTATTTGACCACGGTTAACCTTGAACTTCCTAGCAGTCAGAAGACAGAGAGAAATACTCTGAGCAAGTTACTCTATCTCTAAATCTCGGTTTCATTGTTGATAAAATGGTAATAGAAACACCTACATCATAGGATTCTTCCGAGGGTGAAATGAAATGAAGGGTGTGAAACCCTCAAGTATGTTGTGTAACGCATAGTAGAGACTCTACAAATGCTAATTTCTATTTTTACTATGATTTCTTCTAGGGTTTCTACTTTGAAGTCAGAAATCGACTACTTTCAGCACTGTGGCTGGCTCAGTTCCAGAGTTCTATCCCTTTCCCAGTGTGATAGAGGCTGAGAAATGATGATCTCTAGAATCCCAGGGGACGGGGGAAGCTGGTGAGCTGCCATCTATAGGGTCTCACAGAGTCAGACACAACTAGCAACAGCAGCAGTAAGCTACCAGGGCTTCCCTGACGGCTCAGATGATAAAGCATCTGCCTGCAATTCGAGAGACCTTGGTTCTATCCCTGGATTGGGAAGATCCCCTGGAAGAGCGCATAGCAACCCACTCCAGTATTCTTGCCTGGAGAACCCCCATGGACAGAGGAGCCTGGCAGGTTGGGGTCACACAGAGTCAGACACGACTGAGTGACTAAGCACAGTTCACAGTGAACTATGATTACTCATTTATTGGAGGAACTGGGAGGCTGAATTTGCTAGCAACAGGTACGATGCTGGAAAAATTAACCATCTTCCTTTGTGTAAGATCCTTATTCCAACCCGCTTCCCAAGACAGCTTGGCCTCCTCCGTAGAATACAATGCTGGAGCTTAAAGGAGCCCTGACGCCTCATCCAACACCCTCTCTTTTCAGAGTCAGGGGGAGCGCTGAATTTTCCAGCATTACCCAGCTGGAATTTGATGCCCCAATTCCAGTTCTTTCTCTTCAAAGACCCATTCATGAGAAGGACTAATGTGGAATTGAAGTCAAGGGGGAAAAAAGGCACTGGTTTATTTATAGTTTAGGGAAGTAAAAGTCAGCTTGAGTTCGGACCGTTCATTGTTTCACTGTTCTTATTTCAGCCTAGGATGGAATTGTCCATTCACCGTCTCCCCTCTGCTGGCCCGGGGATGTCAGACCTCGGCTGCCGGGGCTGCGTGCTGCGGCACCTCACGTCCTCTGGAGACGGTGGCATGGTGCAATTTCTCTCTGGTGTGGGGGAAATGCAGATATTTATAGAGCTGTGCTCGCCTCAGTGTTTTTACGCTTTAACGAGAGCTTCACTCAAGCGCGTCTTTGGCCTATATAAAGAGTGTGCGCTTTCCTTCCAAATGTGCGCATGTGTGCCCTGGAACCTCAGTGGAACACTGGGTGAATCTGAGGGCCCTGTTTGATGCTCTGAATCACAGTCCCAGGTCATCCCTCAGGAGAGCAGAGGAGTTGGGCCCCTTCCTGCCTGTTGCTTGCAAGTGAAAGCCCACACCCGTGGGCCTAAGAAGCAATCGTGATGGTTATGATGAAATGGCTCAGAAAGAGAATCCGGCTCCCAGCCAGCGGCCCACCCCTCTCATCCAGGCTGAGAGCGCCCAATGAGTGGCTGGCACTTCCACACACGCCTTCATCTTACCCTCCTGTCAGCCCCGGGGAGCTGGGTGGTGTGATCAGCCTCCCTCGATTCAAAAGGTCACATGGAGACGCGACCCGGGTCATGGTCACAAGCCAACCCAGAGTCCAGACTCCACGCCCAGCGTGCGTTCCTCAGTGCCACCTCCTGATGAACAGATAAGCAAAGAGAATAAACTCGACCCCAAGAAGACATCAGTGATTTCCGAGCAAGCCTCACTTCCTCCACCTCCCAGTGTGGCCACTCGAGAATGACTCCGGTGTCACCTTTTATGTTAGGAAACCAGATGCCAGGGAGATGAGGGCTGATAACCTTAGGCGGTGCAGTGGTGATGCAACGTGAAAATTTTAAATCATTTATTTTTGAGGTCGCGAGCAGCGGAGTTTGTTGATCTGGTGAGTTGTACTTCCTCTCTTCCCTGTCCTATTTCCCTTTCTGAACTGGTCACTCGGGATGCCCGTCTCCCTGTGCATCTGTGTGCACTTCAGCTCTGAAACCCAGGTCGGTGCCACCACCAGCTGCAGAGGCACGCCACTCGCAGTCATTTTTGGAAACCAAAAATGACGGGTCCCATAACTGTGATTAGATAAAGCTTGTAATTTGTGTTTGCTGTAGTCAGCGACGTGATATTTTGGGACAAACAGCCGCTCTATGCTACATATAGCTTGGAATTTGTGGCTTTTGTATAACCCGCCATTGCATGATCAAGGAGCTAAAGGAGAGAGAGGGAGAGAGAAGGGATGAAGGGTCAGAGGGCAGGAAGCCCCGCTCAGCAGACAGGCGGAGCCCCAGGGGAGCCAGAGAGCTCAAATACCTGCAGGAAAGATGCAGTTGACTTGCCCTCAGGAGAAACTCAGCCAGGCTCCCAAACGGCCAACCCACCTTTCCTAACGGCCAACCCACCTTTCCTAACAGCCGGAGCCCCTCGACTCCCAGTAAGAGACCCAGTCATGCCCCGGGCTTAAGGAGGGACCCTAAACAAACCCGGGCATGATTTACAAAGCTCTGGTCTAATTCTCTGGGAACTCAGTTTTTCAGCCTGGCTGATAGCTATTCCCCGACCCACCACTTAGTTCTAAAAGATCAGCTTCCTTCCCTGTCCCCAGTCCTTAGGACATGTCCTTGCCTTTCTTCTGAACCTCAGCTGGATAAAGACCTTCATTCATGCAGTCAACATTGACCTAAGGCCTTCACGTGCCAGGCCAGGAAGGGCACTGGGATGTAGAAATAGGTCAGCTTGAATCCCAGGCCTCCACACAAAGGCACAGCTGGTTCTGCTATGTTCTTCTTCTCTGTCAAATTTTTACAGTGAAGGTGTGTCTCAATGAACAAAGCAAGCATTACCTCCCAATATTCACTGATCTCTAACTCTACATAAGAAGAAGAAGTCGCTCAGTCGTGTCCAACTCTTTGCGACCCCATGGACTGTAGTCTGCCAGGCTCCTCTGTCCATGGGATTCTCCAGGCAAGAATACTGGAGTGGGTTACCATTTCCTTCTCCAGGGGATCTTCCCGACCCAGGGATCGAACCTGGGTCTCCCACATTGGAGGCAGACGCTTTAACCTCTGAGCCACCAGGGAAGCCCTAACTCTACATAGGAAAGAGAAATGTTGATGCCACTGGGCACCAAGTTTAACTCTGCCTTAATAGCTATCCTCTCACAACAAGTTCAAAGACATTGCTGCTTCATGGAGGGGAAAACTAAGGCCCAGAGGGATGAGCGGACTCATCTAAAGACATAGAGCTAGGTGGTGGCAGGTCAGTGTGGGACTCAGGTCAGCCTGACTCCTAGTCCAGAGCCCATTCCTCTACTCCCTTGATTTAAGACATCCAGATTATGACTGTAAGTCACACATGGAAGGGCTTTCCAAGTGGCGCAGCTGGTAAAGAATCTGCCTGCCAATGCAGGGAACACAAGAGTTGTGGGTCTGATCCCTGGGTGTGACCCCATGGACTGTAGTTGGCCAAGCTCCTCCATCAATGGGATTTCCCAGACAAGAATACCGGAGTGGGTTGCCATTTCCTTCTCATCCTGGAATAGGAAATGGCAACCCATTTTCCTGGACAATCCCATGGACAGAGGAGCCTGGCAGGGGCTACAGTCCATTGAGTTACAGGGAGCTGGACATGGCTGAGCATGTACTAGCTGCCACACATGGAAACTGTCCCATTCAATAATATTTTCATCAGTTTTGGGGGCTTCAATATACAGCAGATACATATCATGCCTTTAAAGTCCTTACATTTGTGGGGGGTGGTAATCTATGCATAGAAAGCCATGCTATAAATGTAGAAAATGCCAAGAAAAACCCCCCAAAGAGAGCAGACAGTGGTGGGAGAACTTGGTATCTAGGGAACATGAGATCACTTTCTGCAGGGAACAGGTTTCTGAGTTGACTCTTAGGAGGATTTAGAGGGAGATGAGACTGAAAGAAGAGAACATAAGATCATTTTCATCTGTGGGGGAGGGAAAGGCTGGGCTGGTTAGGAATTGGGAAAACACCCTCCAGAGAAATGGGCTTCCCAAGCGGCTCAGTGAGTAAAGAATCGGCCTGCAACGCAGGAGACATAGGAGACACAGGTTCGATTCCTGGGTTGGGAAGATTCCCTGGAGGAGGGCACAGCAACCCACTACATTATTCTTGTCTGGAAAATCCCATGGACAGAGGAACCTGGTAGGCTATAATCCATAGGGTTGAAAAGATTCAGGCAAGACTGAAGTGACTGAGCACGCCCACCCATTGTAGAGAAAGGAACAAGTGTAAGCACACGCTTGGAGGTCTCAAGCACTTGGCATGTTTGGAGAAGGCTGCTGCTATCCAGCACAGCCAAGATGGATCAAAACAGTGAGCTGGGAGGCTCCTTCACATAACCGTGTGGATCAGTGGGAGCACACTGGCCAGGGACTCTCTGGAATGGTTGGATTTTGACGACTTTGCACATTTCAGGTATCTCTTCTGGGTTTATCTCTGGGCCACATCTCACAGGTCTTTTCTAGAGGAGAGTGAGTAACTCAAAGTTCCTGCTTTTGGCTCTACCTTTACTGAATTTTCAACTCGATTCAAGCTGTGTCTCCACGGTACTAAATCGCTTAATAAAATGTGACACCGAGTTGTTTGGGTTATATCAGGGAGAACATCTGGATGTTTGGAAACATCTGCATAGCTTGCCAAAAAAAAAAAAAAAAAGACACAAAAACTTAGTATCCAAGTGTTTGGTATTCTTGGACATAAAGTCTGAAACACCAGCATCACTTTTAGAGCTTTTTGCTTGTCCACTTTCATTTTCCCTGTTTGTTGCAGGTATGATCAGCAATTCCACTTGAAATGCTAGAGAACTGGATGGTTCATCTCTTACTATTGTATCTCGGGAGAGGAAAAAGTAGGCCATCTTCTTTAAAAAAAAAAAAATTCCAGTTCACCTATTAAATCTGAAAAATATTTTTAAAGACTTTTCTGAGTTTGAGTCCTACGGATGAGTTGAGAGCACAACAATGGCCAGGATGTGGTCTTGCCTTGCAGGAGGTCACATCTTATATCCAAGTTATCTCAACACAGTGATTGGAGCTAATCAACGTAAGCACAGGAGACCAGTGGGCACAAATGAAAATGTTATTGACAGGGAGAAGAGAAAAGGCAGGGGAAAGATCTGGTGATGGAGTAATTTTTGCCTAGAGTCTTTGGGGGTAAATAGGAGTTCTCTACAAGGAAAAGAGGCAGAACACATCACAGAGAGAGGAGATGGACAGAGAATAGGCATGGAGAGAACAGATAACGAAGAATGTTGAGGAAACTGTACAATGTTCAATGGCCTCTGGACAGGCAGGAGGGCCACGGTGAGAGGTAAGTTCAGAGAAGAAGACTCGAGCAATAGAATGGAAGGTCCTACTGCTTATAATGCCCTCCTCCTGTGGGTCACAGGAAGCCCCACAACCTCAAATCATCCTGTTCTTATTTCCTGCAGCTAAACATACACCAACCTAAGGCCCACTCACCCTACTCCCAGAATTACCACCCAGAGGAAAAAGTGCCTAAGACCACCAAAGACGTTCCACAATGTTCAACAGCACCATCATTCATAAGAGCCCCAAACCAGAAGCAATCAAATGTCTACCAACAGAAGAACGGCCACATAGACGGCAATGCTTTCACAGAATAGAATATGGTCAGCAATGAATAAGTGACCGAAATAACGACGCTCGCCAGGCATGGATGAGTCTCACAGACACTACGGGGAACAAAAGCAGCCATTTATGTGTAATTTCATTTCTGTGAAGTCCAAGAATAGGAGACTTAATTGGTAGTGCCTGCAGTCTCAACAGCGAGGGTATAAGAGCCTTCTGGGGTGCTTGGGAGTGTTCTATATCTTTATCTGGGGGCACTTATGTGAGTGTACATGTATGAAAAATTCAACAGGCTCTATATGAGATTAGTATACTTTATTGAATGTTTTAGCTCATTAAAAAAAGAAAAAGCAAAACTAACAGAAATTTTTAAAAAACCAAACAGAATTTTAGAAACCTGGTTGTTATATTTGCCATTATAAGCCAATCGTCTACCAAGAAGCCCCTTTCCCTGTGGTCAGCCCTCCTGTTACCTAGTAATGAGTACCTTCTCAGGAGTTTGTTAGAGACAAAGTACTCCCTGGCGCATGAGAACAAAAAAGACAGCAACTGAACACAAAGGTTGCAAGAGAAGCAAACATTTGGTGAATTTCACCCAGAGCCTCTCACACGCATCATCTCTTGAGTGACACAGGCCACTTGTTACCAGCATCCTCTTTACTATATATTCGTCTCTTAGCTTGTACCAGTTTTCCTGCAACCTGTAAAGATGACTTCAAGTCTCTTTTGTCTTAAAAAGCAGGTATAAAACCCAATAAACCAAATTCCCCTTGGGCTTTGCCTTCTCTCTAGCTTTCTCATCTCCTTCTTCCTCTCCTAAGCCAAACTTTCAAGAGCTTTTCCCTAATTAAAAAATAATAATAAAAAGACAAATAAAAGTAATACAGATTTAAAATTAAAATAAATTTTAAAAAGTTAGAATAAATATTTTAAAAATCCACACAAAAAAGGAACTTTTTCCAAACTAACTTTCTCACTCTTTCATGCCCTTCGCTCGTGCCATTCACTCCTCAAATCAATGGATCCTTTACCCTCCATATCTCTAAAGTCTCAGCTTATCTGGCCTCTCAGTTGCACTGGACATTGGTGACAGCTTCTGTGAGCGGCAACTTTCTCTCCCTTAATTTTTGTTGAGAGCCATCCCTCTGGTGAGCCGACTTGGTTATTGTATCCACCTCTGTGAATGCTTGTGATGGAAAGAACAACTTGGAAACGAAAGCAGATGGAAGGAAAGGCCAGCTGGACCATCTCCGAGGGCACTGATCTTTGCAGGCCAAATTTCCTGGGAATGAATTGGAAACATGGAGCCAGTTTATTTAGAAACTCTGTATAACACTTTACATAACTGGCAAAATGTAAATTGGGCCCTCTCTACCCAAGTACAAAATGTCTTTGAGTGGGAGTTTAAAAAAAAAAAGCCTCGCCAGCAATTGCCTTGTTCAGCTGCATATTTCTGTGTCAAGCTCGGGCAAGAGCTGTCAGCTGAGGCTGAAAACGAAGAGTCGATATGGTGTTCGTTATGTTAGTGATTCATTTCGCTATCTAAATATAAACACTTTATGAGTCCTCCCAAGAAGTCTTTGATTCAGAAAATCACAAAAGACAACTGAAGGGAGGGCCAGAACCACAGAAAAATGAGAATTTCTTTCTTTTGCCTTTGTTTTTTTTAAAAGAACATACACCATCTTTTGACCATGGGAGCAAATGATCAGAAGAAGCTGTTTCTGAATATAACGTGTATTAAGAAAAAATAATTTTCTCATTATTCCCCATAAATAAATGCTAACATTTAAAGAATATTGTTTGAAGGTGTCACAAGTGAAGATCCTGTCAGTCCTCATCCATCACCCCGTGTAGATGGATTAAATGTGAGGAAACTTTGCAATGAGGGAACAATCGTGCTGAGAACTTGGGAGGAGGAAGTTCTCAGTTTGATTCAGTTTAGAAGGACAGCTGTGATTGGCAGAAGGGCTACGGAAATTCAGGTTCACAGAAAATAGGCTTGAGAGCAGTGTTCTTAACCTTGATCGCACTTCGGAATTCCCTGAGCAGACTTGAAAATGGTGATGGCCTGGGTCCCACTGTACAGATGCCATTTACAGACCCAAATGTAATTGATCCAGGGTGTGGACTGAATTGTGGGACCTTTTACAAGCTCCTCAGCTGATGATAACCCGTGGCCAGATGGAAGGTTGCTGTTTTAGAAAACAGTCCAGCTGCTGAGTGAGTCACTCAGTCTTGTCGACTTTCTGTGACCCCATGGACTGTAGCCCACAAGGCTCCTCTGTCCATGGAATTCTCCAGGCAAGAGTACTAGAGTGGGTAGCCGTTCCCTTCTCTAGGGGATCTTCCAGACCCAGGGAGCAGGCCTTTTCCCAGAGAAAGTCAAGAGCTCTGGTTCTCAAAGTGTGTTCTCTGGACAAGCAGCAGTAGCACCTGGGAACTTGTTAGAAATGCAAGGTCTTGGGTTCCACCTGGACCTACTGATCAGAAACTCTGGGACTGGGGAGACAGCGATCTGTACTGATCAGGTGCTCCAGGTGACTCTGATGCACCAAGTCTGGAAACCACCACCGATGTAGGGAAAGACAGCCTTGAGGGGATGCTGGGGAAAGAGCGTAATGGTGAACCAAGAGACGAAGGCAGGTTCCCTTCAGAGCTGAGCGGAGACGCAAAACCCCAACCTATGAGGACTTTCTCTAAGGAGGGACTTCATGATAGAGGGGAGTATCTGAGGGAAATGAAAGAAAGATCTAGGAAGTCCAGGCCTGGGCACAGAGTGATGCCCGTCACGTCCTCTTCCCAGCCCGGGACCTGCCGTTGCCTCTCAGCCCCACCTTCCTCACGCAGTATGGTTTTCTCCACTGAGTGGCTGATGGACGAAGCCACACACTAGTGCCCCTCCATTTGTGCAGGGGCTTGGGGCTCCTGCAGAGGCCCGAGGAACACAGCTGGAGTCTCCCCTCATAGTGGAAAGAGTGGGATCCTGTTCCTCGTCAGCAGGGTGTGCCTTCTGCCCTGTTCCCCACCGAGCACAGGCTGGGGAGGGCTTGTGCTTCTGGCCAGCTCTCGCTTCTGCTTTCCTCTCTGACTCATGCCCAGCACAGGGCCTTCAGAGACACTTGTCCTTTCCCCGGAAGAGTCAGTGCTGGGGAATGACTGCCTTTATGGGGAGCTCAGGGAAGGCTGGCTCTGCAGCAGAGCAGATAAGTCACCTGGCTTACTCAGTTTCAGTCCAGTCCACAGATTATTCTCAGCATGTCTGCTCCAAGGGGGCTCTGGGCCACCACTGGGGAAACAGAGCAGATACGGAGCTGGCCCTTGGGAAGCTTTCGTTCAGGTGCAAAGGATTTAGTGGGAGAGGAGGAAATTGCATGGCTCAATGTCTTCCACCTGAGAGCTGCTATAAATAGGGTGATGGTTAAGGTTTACATCCACAAAAGGACGTTTGATAGTAAAATTGTGAGCTACTAACAGTCACACCAGGACAGCAAGTGTAAACTAGGACCCTCCTGGGCATCCAGGGGGTGTGTCCACACTGTGCTGGGGCGGCAGCGTTGGTTGGTAGCAGTCAGATCTCACTTGGAGCTAGACCCCACTTGGCATGCTGTTGTGGCTCCCTGGTATGTACCATACTCCCCCCCATACCAGCTCCCAGAATCAGCATCAACCCCACATGGAGCACCTTGTCACCCCAGTGAGGACCCAGGCATGACTCTGCTGCTCAGATGTAATAGCCGGGTTTCTGCTTGGCCACTGTTCCTGGCTCTGCTTGATGTTCTGCAAGGTGGCACAGGGTACAAAGCATTTCAGACCCTCACCTCTCATCTCCATAAAATGGTTCTCTGATCAAACAGAGGTTTGGTGGGTCTGAAGTGGTCGTTTAAATTTGTTTTAGATGTACGTGTTTTCTCCTCCTAAAGTCCAAATTTAATGCCTGCATTTCATTTTTTAAAAATTGTACTTCCTGATATTATGGTCATGTTCCATACAATAAGCTTGCACGTACATTCTTTTCAAATATCTATGACTTTTATAAGTTTTACAAACTCATCTTGTGATTAAATTTTTTCTTTCTAAATTAAAACACATTTTTTGGAGTATAGTTGCTTTACAATGTTGTGATAGCTTTTGCTGTGCATTGAAGTGAATCAGCTACACGTATACATATATATCCTCTTTTTTTGGATTTCCATTTAGGTCATCACGGAGCATTGAGTAGAGTTCACTGTGCTTTACGATAGGTCACGCCAGGACACGATAGGACACGCCATTGCCTTCCCCTTTTACCCTTTGTATCCATATGGTTATTCTCTAAGTCTGTTTCTACTCTGTTTGTACATAAGATCATCTATACTAATTGTTTCAGACTCCATACCTACGTGCTAAGATATAATATTTGTTTTTCCATTTTTGACTTCATTTCAATACACAAATATTTATAGTGTGTTTCAATTGCACTGTACCATTTATGAAGATGTTCTACTGAATTTAGACATCAACTTCCCCACTCAGTGTCCACACATAATAATGAAAACTGATGTAAAATGATTCCTCTAGCTCCAGTAACCATTTCTTGAGTGCTGACTATGCTCTGAGCACTGAACTAGGGGCTATAACACAGGCAGGCCTTTTTATCTTAAGCCTTACAATAACCTTGTGATGTAGATGGTGCTAGACCCATTTTACAGATGAAGTGAGACAAATCCCCCATGTTTCATATCTCAGAAATAGCCAGACTATCTCTACCCCCAGATGAGGAGCAGCTTAAGGCAAAGACTTAGGCCAAAGTCCCAGAGAGTAAGGCTGGGCTCGGAAAGAAACCTGGGGACCCGGCATCAGGATCAAAGTTAGGTGAGCAAGGTCATCACAGAAGGGCAGGTCAGAACTTGTCTCTATTTAAAATTTTGATATTTTATTCATCATGAATTTGTGTTTTTTTTGCATTAAATTAACCTTGATTTTTAAAAGGATTTGGTTAAAACATTATTTTTATCTTTATTACTGAATTTTAGCACCTCCCCCAACCCTATTAAATTCTGTGCCTGAGGTCAGTGTTCACTCACCTTACCCTCGGTCCCAGCCCTGTGGGGACACCTCTAAAAGGCAGCATTTGACTTGCTATGTCACATACTCACTCACCACCTATGTCACATACTCACTCACCACCTGCATCCCCCGTCCCTCCACCCAGGCCAGGGTGGATTTGCATTAATAAACCATGTGGTCAGGTCTCAGGCTTCCCCTCCTGTGCTAGCCTTTATCAGGACCCAGCTCTCTCTCCCCTTACTCAGAGCCTGGTCTGTGCTACTAGGCATCAGGGTATGTTGGATAACGAACCCAAGGCAAAGTCTTGGACTTTTTTGTGTGTGTCTACAGCCTTTTGGAGAATGAAGGCACACATGCCTGTGGTCTTTGTAATATGCTGATTAAAGCTCGTAGACCTTATTTTTCCTCCGTCAAACCCTTCTTGATCCATTACTTTCTCTCTCTCTTTTAAAAAAAAGCTGTATTTATTTTTAATCGATTGATGATTGTTTTACAATATTGATTTGACTTCTACCATGCATCAGCATGAATTAGCCATAGCTGTACAAAACTCCCCTCCCCCTTGACGCTCCCTCCCATCTCCCACCCTTTTCCATCCCTCTAGGTTGTTACAGAGCCTCGGTCTGAGCTCCCTGTGTCTTACAGCAATTTGCTTTCTCTTTCTACACCTCAACCCACCTGGGACCCTGTGTGTTAATGGGTGTCACAACTAAGACGTGTTGAACATTTATTATGTACCAGGAACCATCTAAGATCTTTACACATGCATTCATGCAATCAGCCCTCGTAACAAGCCTATCAGGTGGAGATTACTACTGACTCCACTTCATAAATGAGGAAATCTGGGCACAAAGACAATAAGTACTCCCTGCAAGGCCATGCAGGTGGTGAGTGGCCAAGCTGTGACTTGAATCCGGCCAGGCTGGCTGCAGTGCTCAGCCACCACCCATTCCTGGCTCTGTCTGCTGCTGGTGAGAGGCTAGCTCTTCTTGGACCACAGGGGAGAGTCCAGGAAATTGCCTGATTTCAGTCTGGATTGGGATGGGCTCACAGGACACTAAGCGTGTGGTGGGGGGAAGTCTCTAAAACCTGCTCTGAAACTTTCTGTGGCTCCCCATTTCTTGAAGGGAAAACCCTGCTCACCACACATCAGCAGATAATGGGATCTTCTGCAGTATCCGTTTCCATACCCATCACTGGCATTCAAGGGGAGCTACCTCTATTCCCTGCTTGTTCTTCCTGCTGCCCTGCATCTTTGCTCACTCTGTCCCCTCTGCCCCTAATGCCCTTCTCTCCCTTTGCATGTTCAAGTCCTCCTGATTTCCCAGGCAACAGCTCAAATTCTGCCTCCTCCACAAAGCCTTTGCCTCTTACCAGTCAGCCTCTCTCTCTTATCTTAAATCCCACCACACTGTCTCTCACGGCTCCTCAGTCCCTTGTGCCTTACACTATGATTATCCACAGGTTCCTCCTAACCCCCTCTCACATCTGCAGCCATCCATGGAACTTTCTGGAAAGGAGGCAGCATGGTGGCTTCAGAAGGGAAAGGCATGTGGAGCTGGTGAACCTGTGCATTTACACCTCTCTCAGCTACTTGGTAACTGCACTGGGGTAGGGCCCTAGTCTGTGCAGCCTGAATGGACAGCTCATAGGAGTTCAGGAGATAATCAAGGAGCCAAGGGGCAAGTCATCTCATCTCTTTGAGCCTTAGTTTCCTCATTGATTAAATAGGGAGGAAAATGATAATAAGCTTACAGGATAATACTTGAGAAGAGTAATGGGTAAAGAAGAAATTTATTTTTTTTTTTAAGATTTTTTTGATGTGAACCGTTTTTAAAGTCTAAATTGAGTTAGCTACAATATTGCTTCTGTTTTTTGTTTGTTTGTTTTGGCCACAAGTCACGTGGAATCTTAGCTCCCAGATCAGGGATCAAATCTGCACCCCCTGCATTGAAAGGTGGTCTTAACCACTGGACCACCAGGGAAGTCCCAAGAAGAAATTTTTTAATAAGTATTATTTGAGTATTCTACTATTAATAGGAAACGGACATGTCTCTTGTCCAGAAAGTCATTCATTTCCTATAAAGTCCTGATGCTCCGCTAGGTTTTCTATGTGGCCAATAATAAGCGCACGATGTGCTCCGTTACTCTGCTAAGTGCTGTCACATGTTCCCCCATTTAATCCTCCCAACGGCCTTTGGAGGGAGGAGGTGCAGATGTTGTCCCCATGTCACAGAAAACCAGGGCTCCTGACTTGCCTGCACTGGATCTGAGCCTCGGCCAGAACTGGGCTGGAAGCAGGAGGAGTGGAAGGCTGAGGCATGATGGGTTAACTGGACGGTGCCTCCAGCTGGGGAGTGAGATGGATTTCCAGGATTTGTTGGGACCGCCATTCCCCAGCTGGGCTGGACGCAATCTCGGATCTCAGCCTTTGTGGGCCTGGCTGGTGACTGTGACGATCTGGAATTTCAGGGCCTGAGCTGGCAGGGGTCTCCCCGACCCAGGAGTGGGGTAGCTCTGATGAGTAGATAATTAGGACGCTTCTTCAGCTGAAGATGAAGTCCAGAGCTTCCCTCCAGCCATTATCCTGCCAAGCCTAATAGAGCCAGATTGATGGATGTAGCGCGGAGGGAATTTGGAACATTCTTGTGCACACTATATCACACTCAATAACCGCCCGTGCACAATGTGGGACTTTTATAAGCCATTACAAAATCCATTTTGAAACATCTCTGGGTGCGACAGCCAGCTGCAAAGCATCTGAAGTATCCCTGACATTTGGGCTTTGGTGGAACTTGTGAGGAGCAAGAACTCCAGAGAAATCTCGCGCACACTCAAGCCAAGAGAGCACGATCGTAAGGAAAACACGTGCTGGCGTTACAGCCCCCTGTACATCTTATACTGTATTTCGGCAAGCGCACTAATCCTTCTTGTTAGACAAGAACAGAAACCCCCCAAATGCTTTCCATATGTCCCATTGTCTTCCTGGCCCTTTAATTCTATCGCAAAAGCCCCCAACTTAGCAACCTTCATATTAATGCTAAACACATTACATCAGTTCTAACACTGATATGTTTAATACGAATACAATTAAAGTTGCTTCAACATAATCCTGGTAAGATAAACAGTGTTGCTATTATTATAAACATCCCTGCAAGGTCCCTTGTAAAATATTATCAATACTAATAGAAGCAACCCCCACCCCCACCCCAGCCCTGATATTGGGACTAAACAATGCCACTGCCTCCCTACTAATAACAAATATGTCCAGTGATTTAAACATTGGTGCATCCAATGTAAACACCATTATAGCTAATGTAAAACAGTTACCCAGCCAAGCAAATCCACCAGCAAGTTACTGAAGAGAAAGAACAGTTTCCTCAGCAAGAATGCATTACAGCCTGCCGGTGACATTTGCAATAGATTACTTAAGCCCATAAAGAAATGAAAATTGCAGGCCCATGTTGAGCCAGAAATGATGAAATTGGAGAGCACGAGCTAAGTGCAGTATGGCACAGAGCGGCTTCTGCCCAGGGTCTGCAGGTCCCGTGTGGCTTGGAATGCAATCCCTTGAGTCTCTGTGTAGACGCAGCCTCAGGTACGTCATGTCCTTTCTGTCCTGCTTCCAGTCCGTGGTCTCCACACACAGAGGCACGAAGCTGAGGACTGGCTTTTGCAGTGGGTAAGTGCTCACACGTGCTGCAGCTGGCTGGACGTGAGCACGTGGGTGCCTCTCTCCCCACCAGTGCTGGCATAGGAGGGTCAGCGCGATGGTTTCTGCCTCACACTGTGGAACGTTTCTTTCTTTCAGGTTATGCAGAAGGCCAGGGTTTTAGGGAGGAGACCTAGAGAGTTTTTCAGAGTCAAAGTGGGATTATAAATGCATTCATCTGATTTTTATCTTACCTGGAGCCTCTAAAACAAACAGATGGACCCCCAGATGACAAGACGTGGCTGTGTTCGCAACAAGCTCTTGTCCATTCTTGCCTGCTTCCTCCTTTCAATCCAGTTCCATGACTTATCGACTCCTGACATCTTTGCATTTCCTACTTCTAGAAACTTCTTGGGTGTAGTTCCAGTGATTCTGGACGTGTGCTCTCTCACTCTTTCTTGGTTTAATCTGTCAAGTCCACTCCTGCTAAATGACCCAACTCAGCAAAGTTTGTCTACCAGGACTTTGAGGGGTGATTCCAAAAAGAAGCAGCTCAAAACTCCAACTCTCACCCGAACACAGAGGGTGTTCTAGGCTGCGCTGTGAGCTGGTGCTCCTGACTTCCCACTCTGCTCAGGGGCTCCCTAGGAAAGTTTCAAATGTCCCCCAAACTGTAAAGATCCATTGTGATTCAGAGAAAGGAAAAGGAAATTGCCCAATTATTTCTTCCCCAAATACCTCAATCAAAATTAGCTACCATTCCCTAGTGGCTCAGATGGTAAAGCATCCGCCTGCAACATAGGAGACCTGAGTTCAATCCCTGGGTCAGGAAGATCCCCTGGAGAAACGAATGGCAACTCACCCCAGTATTCTGGCCTCAAGAATTCCATGGACAGAGGAGCCTGGCGGGCTACAGTCCATGGGGTCACAAAGAATCAGACACTTCTGAGTGACACTTTCCCTTAAATAATTTTCATGAAAAAATGTAGCTAAGCTTTCTACTGATGACAGAACTTATCAGTTATCAAGGAATTCTCATCTCCTTGGTGTGGCTGTGGGAACAAGCATCTGTATCTGTCCTTCAAAAACACCACTCGCTTGAGTGTTCACCTGGCACTTAGAGTCAGCTCAGGATTTCTAATCTCAGGACTGTTGAGATTCGAGGTTGGATCGTTCTTTTGCCGTGGGGGTGGTTCTGTGCTTTGTGGGATGTTTAGCTGCATCCTTAACCTCTACTTATTAGATGCCAGGGGTTTCCCCAGTGGTGCTAGTGCTAAAGAATTTACCTGCTGAAGCAGGAGATGCAGGAGGTGAGGATTCAATACCTAGGTCAGGGAGATCACCTGGAGGAAGAAATGGCAACTCACTCCGTTATTCTTTCCTAGAAAATCTTATGGACAGAGGAGCCTGAGAGGGTTACAGATGGACACAACTGAGCAACAGCACACACACACACACACACACATTAGGTCCCAGTAGCACCTTCCGTCCGCCATGATTATAACCACCAAAAATGTCTCGACATGGTCAAATGTCCCTGAGGAAGCAAAATCTCTCTTTCTTTCTCTCTCTCTCTCTCTCTCTCTCTCTCACATACACACACATACACACACTCATTGAAGACCATCAAGTCAGCTGGATGAATCAAAACATCTGATGAACGAAGGCCAACTCAGATGCAAATTCTTGTTCCCTTACTGACTGTGTGGTCCCCCTAGGCAAGGAACTTACTTTATCTGAGCCTCGGTGTCCCCATTTTTGTATCATGGGATCAATGATATCCCAGAACCAGGTTTGTGGGAAACCACCTAGGCGTTATCTATGTAAATCCGTGACATCAAATCCTTAGCGACTGTGTTCTCATTTATGTCCTAAACATCTCATTTGCGTCTCCTCTTTGAATGAGTCCACAGAGGCCCAGCGCACGGACAGGCTGCTCTTACTGCCCAAGAGTCTGGAGAGGTGGAGAGCTGGAATTCCATTCCAGCTAAACAATCATATTATTAACCTGGGCAACTCTTTCCTAGTAAAACCCCAACTCATGTAAATACTAGTATGGTTTTCAATTTGTAGTCAGATTAGATGCCAGGAGTGTTTGGTTCTATTTTACTTTTTAAGTGAAACCTTTACAGTGAATTTGAAAGCAAGCTGTTTTCTGCCTCTCTGGAGAAGTGTAAGTTTTGGAAAGCAAGCTCTCCTGGAATGTTTTAGCTGCAATCAGAATGGATAGAAGGGAAAAAAAAAAAAAGGCAGGTTAAGTCACGTGATAGAATTTCTGGACCCAGATTCATCAACTCATTTAGGAAGTGCTTTATGGAACAAAATATGCACGGAAAGAAGGTTTTGTGTCATTCTAAAAGCTATTTTATGTCCTTGGAAAAGCAGGTGGGTGTTTATATTAGTACTCTTTTGAGTGTTCTGTTTTAAGCATCAAACACTTGCAAATCTGTATCTCCAGAGTCACCCCAGGAAAAGAAATCTTCTGTTGGGGAGGGGAGCATAATTCTCAACTTCCCGCATCCTCATGTCTGTGCTGTATGGAATCCATGCCATTACTGTGACTCTTGGCACCTCTAGCAGAGACCCCACAGCCACTGAGCACCTCCCAGTGGACCCTGGGCATCCAAGGAGGAGCAGGAAAATTTCTCAGCCCAAGGGGCCCACAGCCCAGCAAGGACAGAGCTAGTGGGAGGACGGAGCCTACTCTTCCTCTTTCCTGTGACAAGGAATTAGGTCTCAGGGGACTACCTAGAATGGAGAAGTAGTTCTCATTCCTGAACCTCCTGGATAGCTGAGCTCTGAGCTCTACTGAGAGCTTGGTCATGAAGGCACAGAGCTTCCTATCACAGGGGAACCTGAGAACAGATTCCCTATGTGCTTGTTATCATGTTTGTAAATGGCTGGAGTTCAGTTGCTCAGTCATATCCAACTCTTTGCAACCCCATGGACTACAGCACCCCGGGCCTCCCTGTCCATCATCAGCTCTTGGAGTTTACTCAAACTCACGTCCACTGAGTCAGTGATGCCATCCAATCATCTTATCCTCTGTCACCCTCTTCTCCTCCTGCCCACAATCTTTCCTAGCATCAGGGTCTTTTCCCATGAGTTGGCTCTTCTGCATTTCTCCACTAGCAGCCACTAGCCTCCTGGAAATCCCTGCCTGGAGGCCCAGCAGGCTTGCTGGCCTCCATCAGGAAGCCTCTTCTGACCCTCAGTGCGGATGGAGGCTCTTCCACTTCCGGTCACATTGGGCTTCTGCTTCCTGCATCTGTCAGCTTGTCCTGTGGTTCATCTGTTTGCTCATGTCTCCTGGGTGGGAAGCGAGGTAAGGGGTATTGGTGATGCTGTGTCTGATTTATTTCTGCCTCTCTGAGGCTTGACCGAGGAGGTGTTCTGTGAACTCTTCTGAGGCAAAGCATCATCACTTATTAGGACCCCAAAAAGAACCGCCTCTGCATTTTCCTTGGATCTAATACAGAACAGGTAGACCAAGGGGGTCAGCAGGCACTGGGGCCTTGGGGCGGGCTGCCATGCTTGCCAGTGAGTACATGCCCGTGTATGAGCTTAAGGCAGTTTGTGAAAAGTTGTCACATGTGAATACTGACAACTTCCAGCTGGCTGTTTGTGACAAGGAGGCACACGAGATATGGCTGGCATCTTTTCCTCCATCCCACTTCGTTCCAAATGCCTCTGGGGTATCCAGGCCCACAGGAGATGACTTGCCAGGGAGGCAGAGGGCCCAGGGCAGGACAGGGCCGCTCTGATCTCCCATTCATTACTGCTTAACCACCTCCACACTTTTCTCAGGACCTGATACAGAACATGTAGATGAAGGGGCTCAGCAGGCCTCAGTGCTAATTAGGAAGACCATCACCTGGCCTTGACAGGTGGCTGAGAAAGGAGATTATAACAACAAGAAGGGGGATCATCAGGTGAAAACACACAGCTTTGAGCCAAGAAAGACGGCCTGCCCTTGCCCCATGGCAGGAAAGAGAGTGTTGGTGGATTTGCTAAGATTCCCAACAGAAATGGTTGGAATTTGACAGTAAATGAGAGGAATGAGCCTGCAGTTCCTGCCAGCTATGCTGGACCCATAATCAGAACCCACTGGGTGAGAGAAGAGGTCTTTCAAACCAGGCCTTGGCAGAACACCCAGATAAATTATTTGGAGAGACTCAGTGATTCCACCGAAGAACTTAACGCCAACCAAGGAGTCAGGAGTCAGTCTTTGCAAAGCAAAATTCTGTAGGGAGACAGCTCTCCAGGGTTTGCTTGCCCTAAGCACCATGCCCCTGTCAGCAATTGCCAGGAGAGTGCCACCTATTCGTCACAATTCTTAGATGCAGGTATGGAGAAAGAGGGACTTCCCAGGCGGTGCTAGTGGTAAAGAACCCCCCTGAAAATACAGGAGATGTAAGAGACTCCAGTTCCATCCCTGGGTCAGGAAGATCCCCTGGAGGAGGGCATGGCAACCCTCTCCAGTATTCTTGCCTGGAGAATCCCCAGGACAGAGGAGCCTGAGGGGCTACAGTCCATAGAGTCACGAAGCGCCAGACCTGACTGAGCCACTCAACAACAACAATGAGCTTGTAAGGGGTAGAGGCAGGATGTGAACCAGGAAATCTGCCCCAGCATCCACGCAGGGAGGCGCTGCACCATGCTTTCTCCTTTCCACAGGAGACGTGTATGTGTCATGCATTATACATTTGAAAAATGGGGGGACTTCCCTGCTGGTCCAGTGGTTAAGAATCTGCCTGCCAATGCAGGGGATGCAGATTCGATCCTTGGTCCAGGAAGATCCCACATGCCAAGGAGCAGCTAAGCCTGTGTGCCACAGCTGCTGAGCCTGTAAGCCTAGAGCTTGAGCAGGCACCACAGCTAGGAAGTAGCCCCTGCTCGCCGCAACTGGAAAAAGCCCTCGTGCAGCAGCAAAGACCCAGCACAGCCAAACATAAAATAAAAAAAGGGGCATAGATATTTTCTTCTGTATTCCTCCTCAGTTAGAGATGGATGAAAAAGTCTTAGCCAGGTAGGCTCAAGGGTTTAGAGTTGACAGAGGTTGTGTGGAAGTTTCCCTTCTTTGTTGTACAGAGTTGGTTGACCCTTCTCTGTGGATATCATCATTGTTACATCTGGAGTCTACACTCCTTCTGTGTGAGGGGTCATTATTATCAAATTTTGAAACTTGGAAGTTTGCTAATCTGCTTACAGATCACTCTAAATACTAGGCCAGTCATCAATAGTTACCTAAGATTTGTTTTCTCCAATTATTTTGAAAAATATCCAGTACAAAGAAGTGATATCATACAGCATTCATCTTTCTCTGATGGATTTATTTCACTAAGCATAATATTCTCTAGGTCTACCCATGGTGCTGCAAGTGGCATAATTTCATTCTTTTTCATGACTGAGTAGTCTTCAATATTATATATATATATATATATATATATCTCCCCCTTCTTTTTTATCCATTTGTTTGTAGATAGGCACTTAGAGGTTGCTTCCATATCATGAATATTACAATATTGCTGCTATGAACACCATGGTGCATGTTAGTGATGCTGAGCATCTTTTCATGTGTCTGTTAGCCATCTGTATTCCTTCTATAAAAATACTGAATTATCATGTTGTACACTTGAAATACTATATTATAAATCGGATATACTTCAATAAAAGAGCAATATGCATAAAAAATTCGCTACACGCTAATGAACAGTTCCTGTGTTTTCGAAACTTTTGGAATGTCACATTTTCCTTCAGTCATGGCACTTCCTGCCGGTCACCCATGTGCTGTGGGTATGGTGTCGGTGACATGGCCATGACTGTGTACAACCCCCACGTCTGTGGCTCTGCAGCCCAGTATCTGTGGTGAGCCTGCAGAGGAGCAGGTGGACATGGATCCGGGGGGCTTAGGAGGAAAGGCCCACCACGCTCCTCTGTGCCTGTCTGTCTGCACCCATCCACTCACAATTCACTTCTGAAAGTGACAGCTGCTACGTCAGCTTGGTCTCCCACATCCCACGCATGTTCTTCCTTTGCGCTGTTTCTCTTGGAACCGCATGCTGAAGGAGATTCTGGGAAACCTAGTTCCCCATGACCTGAGTTGACACAGCAAAGTGAAGCACATCACTGCACTCTTCTGAGATTCTTCCAACAGCCATATTGGCGACTGCTGTTTTGGAATGAGGTGACGCAGAAGTAAATAGTCAGAAATCTACTTGCTGAGCGTGACATCTGAGCAAGGGTGGAGGATGGGTAAGTTTAAGATAGCTCCTTCAGTGAGGGTGGTTTGAGGTACCTCCCCAGGCCTCCATTCCTGAAGGGGCTTACCCTGAGGGTGGGGCCATCGCCTTGGAATCCATTGGCTAGAATGCCCTTATCTCTAGTGTGTTAGAATGCCTAGCAAAAGCAGGATTTTTAAGTCTCTGTGTTGGGTCCTTGGGTGAGCACCAAGTACCCCCAGATCTTAAATCCAGGTGCCATCCATGAGGGGCATGTGATGAGGGCTCAAGGGAATGGAGGGTTCAATGCATGCCTCTAGACTGTGAGGCTGGTACTTGATTTTCTTTGGTGCAGAAAGGCTGTGACAAGATCCCCTTGCCTGCTGTTAGAACAGCATGAGAAACCCACCGCGACCCCTCCCGCTGTAAGTGTCCAGTCCGGAAGCAGGTCTCCTTGTTTTTCCTCTCCTGTCGCTCTCTACTCCCCGCCCCCATCACTGTCTCATCCATCCCTCCTCCTGTTGTTTTCTCAGCCTCTCTTTGCACCCCATGCCTCCCCAACCCCTCCCCATCTCGCTTTCATGTGACTCTGCGCATCCACACTGAGGTTCTTTCCACACCAACTCTTTCCCTCCACTCTCTTAGGCCATTTGGCTGTGTGTCCAGCGTACCACCAGGGCAGCTGCCCGTGGAGAGGCAGGAATGAAGCCGAGAAAGAGAGCCAGGTCTGCCGGCGTAGTGCAGAGAGAAACGGTCTCAGGAATTGTCTGTATCCCTCTGTCACTTTAGCCAGAGCAAGACTTGCCTATTAGAGAAGATAACTTTTCTTTAGAAGCTGAATAAATTACTTACACACACACAATACTAATCTTACAAACCAAAACAAAAACAGAGCTTCAGCATCTTTTTCCTCTAAGATGTGTATAAGAGACAGGGGTACCACCAGGGCAGCTGCCCGTGGAGAGGCAGGAATGAAGCCGAGAAAGAGAGCCAGGTCTGCCGGCGTAGTGCAGAGAGAAACGGTCTCAGGAATTGTCTGTATCCCTCTGTCACTTTAGCCAGAGCAAGACTTGCCTATTAGAGAAGATAACTTTTCTTTAGAAGCTGAATAAATTACTTACACACACACAATACTAATCTTACAAACCAAAACAAAAACAGAGCTTCAGCATCTTTATCCTCTGGCTAGGAAAAACTGCCCTCCCATTTGGACTTATCTCCCTCCCTCTCTTTTTCTGCCTACTGGGTTTAGCTGACATTCTCCTGGAAGTGAGAATGGCCCTTTGTTGATCATGAGCCAGGAAGCAGGTCATTCTGGAGAGCTAGCGGCCAGGGTGATGGCTTCAGTCCCCAGTCCTGTTCGTCTGGCACTTGCCATAGAACTGAGCATTGCAAGTTTTGATTGGAATGCACTTGAATCTGTAGTAGACGTGGGGCTAGTGAGGTCGGCCTTGCTACCTTGCTAGCAGGTGGGAATCAGTGGTTGGGAATGAAATGTGATGACATGTAAGGAAGGCCTGGCACATTACTTGGCCCAGAGGAGGGCTTCAGAAATGCTAGTTTCCTTTCCCTTAAACTGTGGACCTAATGAGGAATCACAACTCCCGGAATCCTTGGGATGGGAGGCGCTGCAAACAAAGGCAGAAACCCAGCTCTGGTGGTTGACCCTGGGAGCTGCAGGGGAAGGCATGGCTGGACCCTCCGCTGATGGGGACTCAGTCCCTCACTCCCATTGCACATGGGACTAACTGTCATTGCTCAAAGCTATTTTTCTGTCTTCTCCAGCCCCGCCACCAAATCTTACTAGTTTTCTAGACCCTCATGGAAGAATTTGGTTTTGTTTGTCCTCAAGGTAGCCCTGCTGAAATCTGAGGCCTCTTCATGTGATTTTTTTGTTGTCTCTGTTCCAGAGGCGACAGCCCCAGTATTTGGGTTGTCTTAAATGACTTGATTTCTTGACCCCTCACTTTCTTGGTGTCTGAAAGGAAGTATCAGGCATAGACAAAGCTGTATGTGTGACTCTGACTAAGTCACGTCTCTGCCTCTGTTCTTCAGTTTTTCCATCTGTCCAGTGGTCATATTCATTAATAAGCCAAGGGCTGAGCCAAATGCTGGGTCCATAAGATGTTAGGAATCATTGCTTTCCTGATCCTGCTCTTCTAGACATGGATGATGTGCCACATCACTCTGAAAGTCTGACTTGGAAGTGAAACTGGCTGATTCCAGAAAGCTGACATTGGATCCAGCATTGGACACCATTTGTCTTTGCCATTTTCAAGCTGTTACTCCAGTGACAAGCGCTTGAGGCAGCACTGGCTTGCGGCATGGTACGGCACCCTCTTCCAGCCACCAGCTGGATGGGGAGCACATGTGATCTTTGAATTAGTTTGTGTAAATTAAAACTTCTTTTTCAGTTAGATTGAATTCTGTTCATCTCAGAACATAATATGCTAACACAGTTTGTACCTACTATTCCCCCCTTTCTTCCTGAAGCAGCTGGGGTGGGATGGGGAGATCACTGGTGTTTGTATGGCAACCAGGTCTGCAGATAAGCTGCTAGGTCATGCTTTTCTCCTGGGAAGGTGAAAGGTGGTTGATTCTATCAACTCAAGGAAGTGTTATTCACTCAGATGTGTCTGACTCATTGCCATCCATGGACTGTGGCCCGCCAGCCTCCTCTGTCCATGGAATTTTGCAGGTAAGAATACTGGGGTGAATTGCGATGCCCTTCTCCAGGGGATCTTCCTGACCCAGGGATCAAACCCATGTCTCCTGCATTGCAGGCAGATTCTTTACCATTTGAACCACCAAGGAAGCCCCTATTCAAACAGACAAGTTCCAGACTTGAAAATACAGTCAACAGGCAGTAGAAAAAATCACCACCACAAATGAAAAAATAACTGCTAAAGGCAACTTGATTATCCTTTTCCAAGCTCTCTTTTCATATTAATTTGTGTCTTTATGCTTTTTTTGTTGTTGTTGTTGTTTGTTTGTTTTAGCACTGTGACTGTTTGCCAGGTGGTAGCAGGTACCAAAGGTTTAAGCAAGAAAAGATCACAGAAAAACTTAGCACTGAGGATATTCTATCAATAACTTCACTGTTTCTGTAGCTGGAGGAAAAGTGTCAGAGATTCACCTGCAGCTCAAGAGTACTGTGGTCCCTTGGGGAATGCCAGTTTGCTGGAAAAAGTGAGGACCTTCTCGTCTGGGAGATACTTATTGTCTGAGACACTGGGGAAGCCAGGGTCATTGTTGGGTGGTCATTATTCTATTTACTGCAAACAAGTTTGAACACTTAACCGTTATCTTTCCTTGGATATTGAGAGAGTTGGTAGGCGTTTTATTTACTCTTTTGTTTACTTTTGTAGATAACACTGCAATGAATACTCCTAACCCTTGGTTTCTGCACCAATAGAGATAGTTGCTTAGGTAAACTCCTACGGTGGGATTAGTGGTCGAAATTATGGACAACTTTACCATTTCAATCTCAAGGAAAGGCAATACCAAAGAATGTTCGAACTACTGTACAATTTCACACATCTCACATGCTAGTAAAGTAATGCTCAAAATTCTCCAAGCCAGGCTTCAACAGTACATGAACCATAAACTTCCAGATGTTCAAGCTGGATTTAAAAAAGGCAGAGGAGCCAGAGATCAAGTTGCCAATATTTGTTGGATCATCGAAGAAGCGAGAGAGTTCCACTTTATTGATTACGCCAAAGCCTTTAACTGTGTGGATCACAACAAACTGTGGAAAATTCTTCAAGAGATAGCAAAGACCACCTTATTTGCCTCCTGAGAAATCTGTATGGGAGTCAAGAAGCAACAGTTAGAACCGGACATGGAACAACAGGTGAGGTGAGGTGAGGTGAAGTGAGGTCGCTCAGTCGTGTCCGACTCTTTGCGACCCCCGTGGACTGTAACCTACTAGCCTTCTCCATCCATGGGATTCTCCAGGCAAGAATACTGGAGTGGATTGCCATTTCCTTCTCCAGGGGAACTTCCCAACCCAGGTATTAAACCCGGGTCTCCCGCATTGGAGGCAGATGCTTTAGGGAAAAGAGTACATCAAGGCTCTACATTGTCACCCTGCTTATTTAACTTATATGTAGAGTACATCACGTGAAATGCTGGCTGGATGAAGCACAAACTGGAATCTAGATTTCCAGGAGAAATATCAATAACTGTAGATATGCAGATGACACCATCCTTATGGGGCTGAAAGCAAAGAAGAAATAAAGAGTCTCTTGATGAAAGTGAAAGAGGAGAATGAAAAAGTTCGGATCATGGCATCTGGTCCCATCACTTTATGGTTAATCATTGGGGAAATAATGGAAATAGTGACAGACTTTATTTTTTGAGGCTCCAAGATCACTGTAGATGGTGACCTCAGCCATGAAATTAAAAGACGCTTGCTCCTTGGAAGAAAGCTATGACCAACCTAGAAAGCATATTAAAAAGCAGAGACATTACTTTGCCAACAAAGTCTGTCTAGTCAAGGCTATGGTTTTTCCAGTAGTCATGTATGGATGTGAGAGTTGGACCATAAAGAAAGCTGAGCACTGAAGAATTGATGCTTTTGAACTGTGGTGTTGGAGAACTCTTGAGAGTCCCTTGGATAGCAAGGAGATCAAACCAGTCCATCCTAAAGGAACTCAGTCCTGAATATTCATTGGAAGGACTGATGCTAAACCTGAAACTCCAATACTTTGACCATCTGATGTGAAGAACCAACTAATTGGAAAAGACTCTGATGCTGGGAAAGTTTGAAGGGAGGAGGAGAAGGGGATGATAGAGGATGAGATGGTTGGATGGCATCACCAACTTGATGGACATGAGTTAGAGCAAGCTCTTGGAGTTGGTGGTGAACAGGGAAGCCTGGTGTATTGCAGTCCATGGGGTTGCAAAGAGTCGGATATGACTGAGCGACTGAACTGAACTGAACTGACAGCCTTATATTTATTACTCTATTGCTTCCTCAAAGGATTGTACCCAATTATAGAGTATATCACTCCTGGCTTTATATCTGATCTGTTCACTTCTCCCTTTTCCCTAGCTGACTTTTAGCACAAATTATTTAAAAAAGATACCAAGTGTTCTATTAACTAGGCATGTTTGTCTTCCAAATAAACTGTAATTAATGAATAAGCAAATTTGAAAACAGGGCATGTCATCATCTCTTACCCCATAGTGCTTTGTGGAATGCTGAGGTCTTGGCTGCAGGTGATGGTGTGCTGATCTATTTGGTGCTAGCTTGTGACAGCTGGTTGTGTTAATCTCTTTCTGACTTTGCACTCAGTGATGCAGTTGCATATAATTGGTAGCTTAAGTCAGCCATGCTAGAAATATTTACACCCAGGAAATTGGCAAACATTTCAATATATTTTTTTTTCTCTTGAGAGCTACTGATTGACGGTAACCAATGTATCTTTTTGGTTTTGTAATTGTCCTTAGGGTTCTAGGAATTCATTTTTGGTGCCGGATAGATTGTGAAGGGCACAACTTGAAAAGGAATAAGAAAATTGTGAGGGGGAGGAAATGCTGGCAAACATTTCAATATATTTTTTTTTCTCTTGAGAGCTACTGATTGACGGTAACCAATGTATCTTTTTGGTTTTGTAATTGTCCTTAGGGTTCTAGGAATTCATTTTTGGTGCCGGATAGATTGTGAAGGGCACAACTTGAAAAGGAATAAGAAAATTGTGAGGGGGAGGAAATGCTTTGTGAACACAGACTGGTGCAGAGGAACAAGTACAGACTTGGGAGTGAGACAGACCTTGTTTCAAATATTGGTTCCATAAAACTGCTAGTCTTGACCTTCGAGGCAAGTTGCCAAACTTCTCTAAGTCTCAGTTTCTTTACCTGAAAATGGGGAAATTCATAACTACCTCAGAGGCTTTTTGGAGAAATTAAATAACATATTGATGTAAGTAATACAAAAAGTATACCAATGACAAATCTAAGCTGTTTCCTCTATATGTGCTTTCTAACCCTCAAAGTGACAATGTCTTCCACCAGGGATCCTTGCTATCATATACCACTGAGTTCAAGAGTCATCCTTCTCAAATGTTCACCTGGCAAAGTCAAACTTCTGTACCTAACTCTTTCCACTGCTCCAAAGATGAAGCGCAAGCCACTTAGCCTCCATTACTGAGTGCCTGTCTTCCCTTCTTGTCTCATCTCTTAGAACAGTTCTACTCCACAATTTATGTTTGGGTGCAGACAGGAAATCTCATATACATTCATGCCTATGAGCCTTTTTCGTGTAGTTTGAACTAAATTATAATTCCTAAAGCCCAGTATTTGTGGGATTCAGTTAAATCAATACTTCAAAAAAATTAATAGCTTTAAGTGTTTATATTAAAAAGAAGACTAACCATAAGTGCTATGAGTGGTCTGAGATTTTTCTCTACTTGCATGCTAACAAATTAGCTTTCATGGTCTCATGGGTCTTGCTGGTACAAGACACAACACTCCTGAGTCAGAGACAGAGGACTCTATAAACAGCTATAGCAACAGCCAGAATATCAGTATTTGTGATGATCCCTGAGCCCCAGTTCCCACAGGGTGATTTAAAAAAAAAGTGCCATGTAACTCTTGAACATGCAGTGAGTTACATTATAGGAAAAGAAACCCAAGCTTAAGAAACTTGGATCTTTTATAATGGATAGTAGCCTATGCCCCAGAGAGACAGACATTATATTTATCATATTGAACAGTAAATACACCTGTCTTTTGCTTTGGCAGGAGAAACTATATTCTCCATAACTGTTTACCATAAAAACATCCTCAAAAGGATGGTCCAGACCAGGACAGTTAGTGCTTCTGCTTGTAAAATATGTACAAACATGAGATATCCATGGAGAATTGTCTTTTAATAAGATCTAAACTAATTATGTAAACTTACATTTTTAATAAATGGAAAAAAGAACAAAAGGAAATAAGAAAAGTCAGAATAGAAGTAAATAAAATAGTATCAGATTAAAAATAGCAAAAACTAAATTAAAAGCTTGTTCTTTGAAAAGATTAGTAGAATTAATAAACTTTGGCTCAAATGAAGAGAGAAATGATCAGATGGGCAATAAAAGAGAGCCTGTCTGTACAGATTTTATGAATATTCAAGTGCTGAAAAGTTATGTTATAAACAACTTTATGGAAATAAATTTGACACCTCAGACAAAGTGGACAAATGAATAACACACTCTATCACTTTTTGCCTTTCCATGCTGTGCATAGGGTTGCTGATGCAAGAATACTGGGATGCTTTGCCATTCCCTCCTCCAGTGGATCACATTTTGTCAGAACTCTCTGCTGTGACTGGTCATCTTGGATGGACCTGCACAGCATGGCTCTTTGATTCACTGAGTTAGACAAGACCCTTTCCCATGACCAGGCTGTGATCCGTGGGGAGTATACAGAGGATGAGATGGCTGGATGGCATCACCAACTTAATGGACATGAGTTTGGGCAAACTCCAGGAGATAGTGAAGGACAGAGAAGCCGGGCAATCTGCATTCCATCGAGTTGCAGAGAAACAGACACGACTGGGTGACTGAACAATAGCAACCTCACTTTTTAGTGTTGCTGTGACAAATCGGAAAACGTAATAGCTCGAAATGCACAGATTTATTATCTCAGAGTTTTGGAAGTAAGAAGACTGAAATGAGTCTCACTAGGCTAAGTTCAAGGTAGAGATAAGAAAGCCTTCCTCAGTGATCAATGCAAACAAATAAAGGAAAACAATAGTATGGGAAAGACTAGATATCTCGTCAAGAATATTAGAGATACCAAAGGAACATTTCATGCAAGTCCAGTTCAGTTTAGTTTAGTCGCTTAGTCAAGTCTGACTTTGCGACCCCATGAATCGCAGCATGCCAGGCCTCCTTGTCCATCACCAACTCCAGGAGTTCACTCAGACTTCTGTCCATCGAGTCAGTGAGGCCAACCAGCCATCTCATCCTCTGTCGTCCCCTTCTGCTCCTGCCTCCAATCCCTCCCATCATCAGAGTGTTTTCCAGTGAGTCAACTCTTCACATGAGGTGGCCAAACTACTGGAGTATCAGCTTCAACATCAGTCCTTCCAAAGAAATTTCAGGGCTGATCTTCAGAATGGACTTATTGGATCTCCTTGCAGTCCAAGAGACTCTCAAGAGTCTTCTCCAACACCACAGTTCAAAAGCATCAATTCTTCAGTGCTCAGCCTTCTTCAAAGTCCAATTCTTACATCCATACATGACCACAGGAAAAACCATAACCTTGACTAGACAGACCTTAGTCAGCAAAGTAATGTATCTGCTTTTGAATATGCTATCTAGGTTGGTCACAACTTTTATTCCAAGGAGTAAGCATCTTTTAATTTCATGGCTGTAGTCACCATCTGCAGTGATTTTGGAGCCCCAAAAAATAAAGTCTGACACTGCTTTCACTGTTTCCCCATCCATTTCCCATGAAGTGATGGGACCAGATGCCATGATCTTTGTTTTCTGAATGTTGAGCTTTAAGCCAACGTTTTTCACTCTCCACTTTCACTTTCATCAAGAGGCTTTTTAGTTCCTCTTCACTTAATATGGGCTCAATAAAGGACAAAAATGGTATGGACCTAACAGAAGCAGAAGATATTAAGAAGAGGTGGCAAGAATACACAGAAGAACTGTACAGGACAGATCTTCATGACCCAGATAATCACAATGGTGTGATTACTCAGCTAGAGCAAGACATCTTGGAATGTTAAGTCAAGTGGGCCTTAAGAAGCATCACTACGAACAAAGTTTGTGGAGGTGATGGAATTCCAGTTGAGCTATTTCAAATGCTAAAGATGATGCTGTGAAAGTGCTACACTCAATATGTTAGTAAATTTGGAAAACTCAGCAGTGGCCACAGGACTGAAAAGGTCACTTTTCATTCCAATTCCAAAGAAAGGCAATGCTAAAGAATGCTCAAACTACTGCACAATTGCACTCATCTCACATGCTAATAAAGCAATGCTCAAAATTCTCCAAGCCAGGCTTTAGCAACACATGAACTGTGAACTTCCAGAAGTCCAAGCGGGTTTTAGAAAAGGCAGAGGAACCAGAGATCAAATTGCCAACATCCACTGGATCATGGAAGAAGCAAGAGAGTTTCAGAAAAACATCTATTTCTGCTTTACTGACTATGCCAAAGCCTTTGACTATGTGGATCACAATAAACTATGGAAAATTCTGAAAGAGATGGGAATACCAGACCACTTGACCTGCCTCTTGAGAAACCTATATGCAGGTCAGGAAGCAACAGTTAGAACTGGACGTGGAACAAAAGACTGATTCCAAATAGGAAAAAAGGAGTACGTCAAGGCTGTATATTGTCACCCTGCTTATTTAACTTATATGCAGTGTACATCATGAGAAAACACTGGGCTGGAAGAAACACAAGCTGGAATCAAGATTGCTGGGAGAAATATCAATAACCTCATATATGCAAATGACACAACTCTTATGGAAGAAAGTGAATAGGAACATCAAAGCCTCTTGATGAAAGTGAAAGAGGAGAGTGAAAAAATTGGCTTAAAGCTCAACATTCAGAAAACGAAGATCATGGCATCTGGTCCCATCACTTCATGGGAAATAGGTAGGGAAACAGTATCAGCCTTTCTTTTTTTGGCCTCCAAAATCACTGCAGATGGTGATTGCAGCCATGAAATTAAAAGACACTTACTCCTTGGAATAAAAGTTATCACCAACCTAGATAGGCATTTTGAAGAGCAGGGACATTACTTTGCCAACAAAGTTTCGTCTAGTCAAGGCTATGGTTTTTCCAGAGGTCATGTATGGATGTGAGAGCTGGACTGTGAAGAAGGCTGAGTGCTGAAGAATTGATGCTTTTGAACTGTGGTGTTGGAGAAGACTCTTGAGAGTCCCTTGAACTGCAAGGAGATCCAACCAGTCCATTCTGAAGGAGATCAACCCTGGGATTTCTTTGGAAAGAATGATGCTAAAGCTGAAACTCCAGTACTTTGGCCACCTCATGTGAAGAGCTGACTTATTAGAAAAGACTCTGATGCTGGGAGGGATTGGGGGCAGGAGGAGAAGGGGATGACAGAGGATAAGATGGCTGGATGGCATCACGGACTCAATGGACATGAGTCTGAGTGAACTCTGGGAGTTGGTGATGGACAAGGAGGCCTGGCGTGCTGTGATTCATGGGGTCACAAAGAGTAGGACTCGACTGAGTGACTGAACTGAACTGAACTGAGTGACTGAACTGAAGTGAAGCAGAGAAAATCATTGACTCTTAGGTTGACCATGAATGGCTTGGCCTTTCCTGGATAGAACAGAGAGAACATAAATATTGAACAGGAGTGACTGCATTATTAGGTTAACTTCTACTCTCAAAGGAGTAAATGTTCAATGTCCAAGTGGTTTTGTTTTGCCTCTTTTTTTTTTGGAGGAAGTTTTCTATACTTAGAGTTTTATGTAGGGCTGAAAAAGACTGTATTTAAAGAATTACCTTCCCCTATCAAGGTAGATACTTCCAACCTTCATTTACCCTTCTTATATTTAAAGAGGTTGAAAAGCCAATTAGAATCACTCATAGGCTTTGAAAGGAAGGGGTGAAGCAGGGGTCATTTCTTCAGCTTCTGGCTGTCTCTACTGTTAGGAAAGTTTTATTTTCTTGCGGTGGGTTGCAGTGTCTCTTCTCCAGGGTTTGTGTATTGACAGATAGTGGTGGTGGTGCTGGCTTCTGGGTCTGGCTTCTGGTGCCAGCCTGCAGCTTGGGCATCTGTTCTCCTGTTCCCTGGGATGGTGGTGGCTCCCACCCAAGATCTCCCCAGCACCAGTGGCACCCTCAGAAGTGCCAGTTCCTCTGGTGATCAGTTTTATATTACCTAGCCTAGAGCCTGCTTCTTCAGCCATTACAACTAGTTGGTAAGCACATAATCTGCCATGTGCTCAGACACGTCTGACTCTTTGCCACCCCATGGACTGGAGCCCACCAAGCTCCTCTGTCCATGGGATTCTCCAGACAAGAAGACTGGAGTGGGTTGACAATTCCTCCTCCAGGGGCTCTTCCCAACCCAGGGATTGCACCCATGTCTCCTGTATCTCCCACATTGGCAGGCGAATTCTTTACCACTGACCCACCTGAGAAGCCCCTTAAGCACACAACTGTTCATATTAAATCCTATTCTGCTTAAACTACCTACAGTGATTTCTGTCTGATTCTAAACCAGTTGCTATCTATTTCGTCAATTGAAATCCACCATTTTAAAGACTTCTTTTTGGAACTCAAAGCCATTAACTTGTCACCGTCTCCTATGTAAACATAAACAGAAAGAATTCTAGGAAGTCCAGAGCTTTGGGTGATAGCCCAGACCCCAAACTAACTTTTTTCTCTGGGACCTTCCTTTATGACTTGTGAAATGGTGGTTTAGTCACTAAGTTGTGTCCAACTCTTGTGACCTCATGGACCATAGCCTGCTGGGCCCCTCTGTCCCTGGGATTCTCCAGGCAAGAGTACTGGAGTGAGTTGCCATTGCCTTCTCTGAGTGCCTCCTGTACAACGTCACAAACCTCCATCCATAGTTCTTCAGGCACTCTGTCTATCAAATCTAATTCTTTGAATCTGTTTGTGACTCCACTGTATCATTGTAAAGAATATGGTTTAGGTCATACATGAATGGTCTAGTGGTTTTCCCTACTTTCTTCAATTTAAATATGCCTTTGGTAATAAAGGAGTTCATGATCTGAGCCACAGTAAGCTCCTGGTCTAATTTTTGCTGACTGTATAGAGCTTCTCCATCTTTGGCTGCAGAGAATATAATCAATCTGATTTCAGTATTGAACATCTGGTGATGTCCATGTGTAGAGTCTTCTCTTGTGTTGTTGGAAGAGGGTGTTTGTTCAAGTGTATGGTTTGTTTTAAATTTTTCTTTTCAAATACGTATCAGCACTGGGGGTGGGGAGGTGGTTTGGCATGATTCAAGCACATTGCATTTATTGTGCACTTTAATAGATCAGATCAGGAAGCAACAGATCATGGCATCTGGTCCCACGACTTCATAGCAAACAGTTGGAGAAACAATGGAAACAGTGACAGACTTTATTTGGAGGGCCTCCAAAATCACTGCAGATAGTGACTGCAGCCATGAAATTAAAAGACTTGAAATTAACAGGAAATTAACTTTCCTCGGAAGGAAAGTTATGATCAACCTGAAAAGAAAGTGAAAGTTAAGACGCTCAGTCATGTCCACTCTGCGACCCCATGGACTGTAGCCTACCAGGCTTCTCTGTCCATGGAATTTTCCAAGCAAGAGTAGTGGAGTGGGTTGCCATTTCCTTCTCCAGAGGATCTTCCTGACCCAGGGATTGAACCCTGGTCTCCCGCATTGTAGGCAGACGCTTTGCCCTCTGAGCCACTAGGGGTGCTACCAACCTAGACAGCATATTAAAAAGCAGAGACATTACTTTGCCAACAAATGTCCGTCTAGTCAAGGCTGGTTTTTCCAGTGGTCATGTATGGATGTGAGAGTTGGACTATAAAGAAAGCTGAGCGCTGAAGAATCGATGCTTTTGAACTGTGGTGTTAGAGAAGACTCTTGAGAGTCCCTTGGACTGCAAGGAGATCCAACCGGTGCATCCTATGGGAGATCAGTCCTGGGTGTTCATTGGATGGACTTTTGTTGAAGCTGAAACTCCAGTACCTTGGCCACCTGATGCAAAGAGCTGACTCATTTGAAAAGACCCTGATGCTGGGAAGGATTGAGGGCAGGAGGAGAAGGGGATGACAGAGAATGAGATGACTGGATGGCATCACCGGCTCAGTGGACATGAGTCTGCATAAATTCTGGAAGTTGGTGATGGACAGGGAAGCCTGTCCATGAGGTTGCAAAGAGTTGGACGTGACTGAGCAACTGAGCTGAACTGAAGATTGATTTAATAATAAAAAACCAACAAATGGCATTTAACATAAAAATAATATCTATATTCTCAATAGATGCAGAAAAAAATCGATAACAAATTCAATACTCATTTATGACTGTAAAACCTCTCAGCAAATTAGGACTAGAAGATAAGTTTTTCAATCTGACAATGACCATGTGTAGAAACCTAACACATCATAATGAATTGTGAAAGATTAGATGCTTTCCCTATTAAGGCTGAGAACACCGTTTAAGGATGTCATCACTATTTTCAAATTTATACTGACAATCTTTCATAAATATGTAGCATAACTATAACAATAAATACAGCAGTAAATGTAACAAAATATGTGGATGACTTCTACATCGAAATCTACCAAGAATTGCTGATAGAAAGAAGATAAAAAAAAAATCAAGAGATATATCATGCTCCTTGGTTAGAAGAATCAATATAGTAGTTCAGTTCTCTCAAAACTGATGTATTGATTCAACATAATCAATAATAATGTCACATTTTAATTTTATTCAACTCTTATATTTATTTAAAAAATGCAAAAATCTAGACCAGTCAGGACAATTTTGAAAAAGAACATATTGATATATGGTTGGTTGACTGATTTTCAACAAGGAAATTCAGTGGGGAGAGGATAATATTCTCAATAAATGACATTGGAATAATTGGATAGCCACATTAAAAAAATAGACTTTGATTCTTACCTCACACAATTAAAAATTAATCTGAGAACTCTTCTAGGAAAAACACATTAGAGAAAACATTTAAAATCTTGATATAGGTAAAATTTTCTTAGAGAGGATAGAAAAAAAATGTTAAACATTAAAGAAAACAGGGAAACTTGTATTTCATAAAAATCTTTTTGTTACAAGACAACATTAATAAAACGAAAATCAAACCACACATTGGAGAAAACTTTTTTTGTACAAAATACATCTGACAAAGGACTTATGGCTAGGATATCTATCTATCTATCTATTTACCTACCTACCTATCTATCTATTGGCTTCCCTGGTGACTCAGATGGTAAAGAATCTTGCAGGAGACCCAGGTTTGATCCCTGAGTTGAGAAGATCCTCTAGAGAAGGGAATGGCTACCCACTCCAGTTTTCTTGCCTAGAGAATGCTATAGACAGAGGAGCCTGGTGAGCTACAGTTCACAGGGTAGCAAAGAGTTGGACATGACTTAGTGACCAACACATACATACATACCATCTATCTATTATCCATTTATCTATCTCACAACTTAGTAACAAGACAAATAACCCAAACTTTAAAAGTGCAAAAGCTTTTCACAGATTTCACAAAATTAGATATGAGGATGACCAGTAAGCATAAAACATTAACATCAACCATCAAATTTGCAAATCAAAGCTTCAATAAGAGACCTCTACAAATCTATTAAAGTTAAAAAGACCAACAGTAGTAAGCATTGGTGAGCTTTGGAGCAAATGGAAAATCTTTCATGTTGCTGGTGGAAATGTAAAATGATTAAATGACATTGGAAAACTCTGTGGTAGCTTTTTACAAAGTTAAACATACATTTGCTATACAACTCTGCAATTCCACTCTCAAAAAAAATGAAAGCATTATTTTTACTTCAGGCTTTAAATGAATGTTCATAGCAATTTTAGCCATAAGACCTCAAAATTGTAAGCTATACAGATGTTAATTGGTGAATGAATAAACAAATCATCATGTAGTCATATAATGGAACTTTACTTTGTAATAAAAAGAAACAAACCACTGATGGAAGGAAAATCATGCATGAACCTCAAAAACATTATGCCGGGTAAAAGAAGCCTTATACAACAGAATATAAACTATATGACTCCATTCACCTTAAACTCTAGGGCTGATAAAAATAATGTATATCAATGGGAAACAGATCAGTAGCTGCCTGGGGCCAGAAGCAGAACTAGAAGCTGCTGGCAATGGGGCACAAGGGGACTGCATGGGTTGATGGAAATGCATCTTTATCTTAGAGTTAATGCTAGACGAGTATGTGCATTTTGTCAAAACTCATTAAACCACACAGTTAAAATGGATGCTTCAGGAAAGAGAGAATAGGTACCGAAGACTGGTGCAAATTGAGTAGTCTGAGGCTGGAGAGAAGGGAGCTCTGAACACAGCTTAGCTACTGCCACTGAGACCGCCTCTGGGACAGCCTAGGCAGATGGGGCTGAAGTACGATTGGGTGAAAATGTACAAGGCTGGTCTTTGTGATTCCTGTGGAAAGATGAGCCACAGGGCATTGGTGTTTATGACTTTCTCTGCTTGGGGAGGTGGAAGGAGCACATTAGGAATGGTCCAGAGTAAGGTAGACATGGCAGCTTAAGAGAAGAACAGCAGGGTCATCTCTACAGAGGAGGGACGAGTAACCATCATGCTGTCACATGCATAATAATGGGAGAAGCTGTGCAGATGTCTGAACCCAGACCTCAGAGAAGGCAAGGAAGTGAGCCGCAGACCACAGGGCACTGGACAGACTCAACAGATGACCTCCCAGATGCTCGGCGGGAATTCAAAGGGGACTGAGAGGTTAGGAGCAGAGCTAGAGAAATCCTGATAGTAATGTTTACACTTTACAATGTATTTATTATACAGAATTATAACTCCTCAATGGGTGTATTTTCACCAGCTCATTATGGGGCAATAAAAGATTCCCTAAGAAAATCCCAGAGACAGGGAAGCCGGGTGGGCTACAGTCCATGGGGCTGCAAAGTCAGACATGACTGAGCACATAAACTCGTTACTCATTATGAACAGGAAAACAAGACTGAAAAGGGGATTGTTGGCCTTTGTCTGAAAACCACAACTTTTAAGGAGTTCAAAAACACTAGATGATAATTTAAATAATTGGTGTGCTAACTGATTTTTAGATCAACACAACAGTTACTTAAGATTTATTGAGTCTCCCAGAGTGTGGGTCATACACTCTTACAGTCCAGTCCTTAGTGAGCCAAGTTCAGAGTATGTATTAGAAACTGGTATAAATTGTCAGTGGACTTGTATTTTAGAGCTGTTTTGTTCTGTTTTCCCATTTTCCAGTAGCCAAAAGAATCTAACTGAGAAAACTTGGCAATTAAAAGAAAAACTGGACCTTTATCACATATGTATCCATAGTTTGAGAAGCATTGTCACAGAACAGAGGTTGAGAAAACATGGCCCAGACAAGTCAAATCCACTCCATGTTTCCTACAGCGAATGAGCTAAGAATGGCTTTTACATTTTAAAATAGTTTTAAAAAATCAAAAAAGAATATTCCATGACATGGCAATATTATATACAAATTATATTTCGGTGTCCATAAATAAAATTTTAATGGGACGCAGCCAGGCTCTTATTTACTTATGGTGGATTCCTGCTTTCACACTATGGTAGCAGGGCGAGTAGTTCCAACAAAGACCATCCGGGGCACAAAGCCTAAAATATTTACTATTGGCCCTTCACAGAGAAAGTTTGCCTGTCCCTGTCTAGAAATGGTTGCAACTCACAAGCCTCCATCCTGGTAATCCAGCTCTTTAGAAATCATAGAACCTAGAATCTTTCTTAAAATTCTCCTTGTAGGATCTGGGCTAATTCTGATGGATCTGCCCTCAGGAGGGCCCTCTTATTGGGGTCTGCCACTGTCCTGCTCATTGTCTCCCCAGAACTGAACTTCCAGCACGTGGCTTGGCTCACCCTCATCTCCCGAGGGAAACCGCCTGCTGCCTTTGTTGTTCTGGGCATTCCCATTCGCGTTTTCACCAGGCCTGACCCTGCCCGGCTTGTAAAATCTGATGGGATCCCTGCCCAAGGAGGGATGGCTGAGGGCGTGTGGAAGTGCCACTCAAAAGAGGTGGTAACATCTGAGCGAAGGGCAGGCGCACCGAGATGGGCGGTACCTCCTGCCTGCACGGTGATCGCTGAGCTCCCGGGTTTCCTGAGCGTTGAGCTCACACACAGCTTAAAACAACTCATTAGCGAGCCCTGGAGGGGTTGAGCAGTTCAGGCTTCTCCAGAGTCCAGTGTTTCTCCAGGAGGGAATCTGCAGAGGAAGGGGTGGGACTGGGGGTTAGCGACTCCTCTGTGTGAGCAGGAACATTGCACTGGGCACCTTGGCAGGAGCTGAGCTAGATAAACAGTATCATTATGCCTAAGCCACATGAGGAGGAGTAAGTAGATGTCAGAGCTGGGCTTTGGATTTTGGGCATTCGCCCAACCCCTGGATCGGCAGGGAGGTGGCTGAGAGGCAGTGGAAAAAACACCACACTTGATGCCAGGAGGATACGGCACTTACTAGCTGCGTCATCTGGGGTAATTGGCGTTGCCTCTTGGATCTTTGTGAAGTATGTCATTCTGGGGACAATTGAGAGGATCACATAAATAGAGCAAGTAAAGAGTTTCATCAGCTGCAAACCCCAATGCAAACGTGAAGGGTTATTACAAGGCAACTTGCGAGAATCGCACCTTTTCGTGCCCTGTTTTGACCAGAGAGCAGGGAGTTATGCTTATGTGTGTGTGTATTTGTGCCCATCACTCAGTTGTGTCCAACTCTTTTCGACCCCGTGGACTATGGCCTGCCAGGTTCCTCTGTCTCTGGGATTTTCCAGGCAAGCATACTGGAGTGGGTTGTCATTTCCTCTTCCAGGGCATCTTCTGAATCCAGATATCGAACCAGCGTCTCCTGCATTGGCAGATGGATTCTTTACCACTGAGCCACTTGGGAACCCAACATTATGGGTTAGGACTGGGCCAAAAACTTGTGGACTTTTATGAAAATCATCTTAGGTCTTTCATCAAGTTAGATAGTCAGACTGAAGGGGATCTTAAAGTCCTTTGGATATCCCATTCTACCCTTTCCCCGACTTCCATTGATAGTTGGCTTCTTCTCTGCAAAATTTTTGCTAGATGGTTCGCCTGACTCTGCTACATCTACTGGAGAGCTCTCTCTTTGGAACAGCAGTATTCCTTGTAGGAGTCCCTCAGATCTACTCTATTCTCTCATATTTGGCAGTTCTTGTCTGCCTTGCTTTTAGAGTGAGCTCACTGGATAATCCATAAGGCAGGTAGTTGGCATCCTTAGCTTCTCCCAATATTTATGTTCCTCCTTGGAATAATTTACTATTTATTGTCATCTGAAGTAAGTTTCAGGGATCTTCCCCCTCTTCTGAGCTACTTTCTCTTACAGCATCTCCCCTCCCACGTTTAAAAATGTGTCTCCTTTCAGCGTAAAGCTGACGTCTCTTCTCAGACTCTCATGAAGGCGAACTTGGTGGTACTGAAGGATGCTGCTTGACGTCACTGACCTGCTGCCCTGTTATCAGAAGGAGGTGTGGTGCCCGTCAGTTCCCCGTGAGCTTCTGCTCTTTAACCAGGCAAGAAATTAGAGTTTCTGACTTTGCCAAAGCAAACATCTAGAAAGCCAAAAGCCTGAAGTCTTTTTCCTTCTGATATGGATTCTGCCCTTTTAGCAGTTGCTTTGGTAAGTTGCATAATGGTTTTTAGATATTTCAAATCATATTGTGACTCTGCTCTTTTACCAAAATGTCTCTGAGAAAATTACCAGGGAAAGACAAAAAAGAAAACTAAAGGTCTTCTCCGGTGGTCCAGCAGTTAAGAATCTTCTTTGCAATGCAAGGGACACGAGTTTGATCTCTGGTTCGGGAAGATCCCACATGCTGCAGAGCAGCTAAGCCTGTGAGCCACAGCTACTGAAGCCTAGTACTCTAGAGTCCATGCTCCACAGCAAGAGAGGCCACTGCAACGAGGAACCCACGCACCACAGCTAGAGAGCAGCCCCCACTTGCTGCAACTAGAGAAAGACTGAGCACAGTAACAAAGACCCAGCACAGCCTAAATAAATACATAAATATAAATTTAAAAAAAAAGAAAACTAGAATTTAAATCAACATCTGTTGTACATCAGGACCTGTTCTTAGCATTCAGCTTGCATCATCTGATTTAATTTTCATAACAACTGTTATATAGATGGGAAAACAAAGACTATACACACACACATACACACACCCACACACATAGGGCTTTTAGGAATACACATTGTGTTTGTTCAGCCACTCGGTCATGTCCAACTCCTTGTGACCCCATGGACTGTAGTATGCCAGGTTTCCTTGTCCTTCACTATTTCCCTGAGCTTGCTGAAATCCATGCCCATCGAGTTGGTGATGCTAACCATCTCATCCTCTGCTGCCCTCTTCTCCTTTTGCCTTCAATGTTTCCCAGCATTCAGGGTCTTTTCCAGTGAGTTGTTTCTTTGCATCAGGTGGCCAAAGCACTGGAGTTTCAGCTTCAGCATCAGTCCTTCCAGTGAGAATTCAGGGTTGATTTCCTTTAGGGTTGACTGGTCGGATCTCCCTGTAGTTCAAGGGCCTCTCAAGAGTCTTCTCCAGCACCACAGCTCTAAAGCATCCATTCTTTGGTGCTCAGTCTTCTTTGTGGTCCAACTCTCACATCTGTACATGACAACTGGGAAAACGATAGCTTTGTTGGCAAAGTGATGTCTCTGTTTTTTAATATGCTGTCTAGTCTTGTCATAGCTTTCCTTCCAAGGAGCGAGTGTCTTTTAATTTCATGACTGCAGTCCATAATGATTTTAGGGATCACAAAAATAAAATCTGTCTCTGCATCCACTTTTGCCTCTTCTGTTTGCCATAAAGTGATGGGACCAGATGCCATGATCTTAGTTTTTTGAATGTTGAGTTTTAAGCCAGCTTTTTCACTTTACTCTTTTATCCTCATCAAGAGCCTGTTTACTTCCTCTTTACTTTCTGCCATTAGAATGGTAACACCTGCATATCTGAGGTTGTTGATATTTCTCTCAGCAGTCTTGATTCCAGCTTGTGCTCCCTCCAGCCCAGCATTTCACATGAGGTATTCTGCATATAAGTTAAATAAGCAGGGTGACAATATTCAGCCTTGATGTACTCCTTTCCTAATTTTGAAACAGTCTGTAGCTCCATGTAAGGTACTAGCAGTTGTTTCTTGACCTGCATAAAGGTTTTTCAGGAAAATAGGTAAGGTGATCTGGTATTTCCACCTCTTGAAGAATTTTCCACATTTTGTTGTTATCCACACAGTCACAGGCTTTCATGCAGTCAAGCATAGTCAATGAAGGAGCAGAAGTATGTGCTTTTCTGGAATTCCCTTGTGTCCTCTGTGATCCAGTGACTGTTTGCAGTTTGATCTCTGGTTCCTCTGCCTTTTCTAAACCCAGTTTGTACATCTGGAATTTATTGATTCACATACTGCTGAAGCCTGGCTTGAAGGATTTTGAGTTTAACCATACTAGCGTGTGATATGAGCGCAATTGTCCAGTAGTTTGCAAATTCTTTGGCACTGCCCTTCTTTGGGATTGAAATGGAAACTAACCTTTTCTGGTCCTATGGCCTCTGCTGAGTTTTCCAAATTTGCTGACATACTGAGTGCACTAGCTCAGTTGGTAAAGAATCTGTTTGCAATGTAGGAGACCCAGGTTCAGTTCCTGGGTTGGAAAGATGCCCTGGAGAAGGAGATGGCAACCCACTCCCATATTCTTGCCTGGGGAATCCCATGGACTGAGGAGCCTGGCAAGCTATGGTCCATGAGGTCACAAAAGTCGGACACAGCTTAGTGACTAAACCACCGTTGAATGAAGCACTTTAACAGCATCATCTTTTAGGATTTTAAATAGCTCAGCTGGAATTCCATCACCTCCACTAGCTTTGTTTGTAGTAATGCTTCCTAAAACCCACTTGACTTCACACTCCAGGATGTCTGGCTCTAGGTGAGTGACCATACCATCATGGTTATCCCAGTCATTGAGACCTTTTTGTATGGTTCTTTAGTATATTCTTGCCACCACTTCCTAATCCCTTCTCTCTCTGTTAGATCCTTGCCATTTCTGTCCTTTATTATGCCCATCTTTGCGTGAAACATTCCTTTGATATCTCCAATTTTTTTGAAGAGATCTCTAGTCTTTCCCATTCTATTGCTTTCTTCTACTTCTTTGCATTGTTCATTGAAGAAAGCTTTCTTATCTCTCCTTCCTATTCATGAGTACAATAAAGCAGTATGTTAAGGAAAGCAAAGCAATAAAGAATATAGGATTTAAGGTGATGGTTATTATATATGAGGGAAGGAAGGGAAAGGAGTTGATCAAAAGACTTCGTAGCTAGATGAATGTTATTGTCAAGGTCCTAGTTCAAGTTCTGAGAAATGGTTTCATGAATACATGCATTATTTAAAATACCTAATTATATAGTGAATGAAATAAAAGTGGATCATGCAAAGATCAGTGATCAAAATGTGTCACGAATCATTAGGATTAATTCAGTTTCTATTTACCTGTGGTTGCCTAAGAACAAAACAAGTCTCCACAAGGCAGTTTGCCTGGCTTTCCATCTTTGGGCATACTTCTCCTATGCATAAAGTCACATGAAGGTTTAGAGGCTCTCCTCCATCCTGTAGTCACACCAACTGGACTATGTGACCTCCCACGTAAGTAGGGGCAGAGAAGGATAAAAGAAACACACTGGCTTTTAACTATCTCAGCCTGCAAATAACACATGTCACATTTGCTCATGGGTCATTGGTCAAAATCAGTCACATGACCCCAGTAATTACTAGAGAGACTGTGAATGTAGAGGAAGAAATGAATATTTAGAGCGTATGACCTGTCTCTGCCACATTTCAATTTTTTTCTCCTTGTTAGAATAAAGATGAAAAATTCTGGATAAAATTATATTTTTACCTATCCTTCTTGTGAGCTTTCATAGATAAAATAGCCTCCCTGAAATGATTTAAAGTCAGATATGTCTGTGTTTGGGTCTTCAGTCGCTCAGTCATGTCCGACTCTTTGCAACCCCATGAACTGCAGCACGCCAGGCCTCCCTGTCCATCACCAACTCCCAGAGTTCACTCAGACTCATGTCCATCCAGTCAGTGATGCCATCAGCCATCTCATCCTCTGTTGTCCCCTTCTCCTCCTGCCCCCAATCCCTCCCAGCATCAGAGTCTTTTCCAATGAGTCAACTCTTCGCATGAGTTGGCCAGAGTATTGGAATTTCAGCTTCAGCATCAGTCCTTCCAATGAACACCCAGGACTGATCTCCTTTAGAATGGACTGGTTGGATCTCCTTGCAGTCCAAGGGGTCTCGAGTCTTCTCCAACACCACAGTTCAAAAACATCAATTCTTTGGTGCTCAACTTTCTTCACAGTTCAACTCTCACATCCATACATGACCACTGGAAGAACCATAGCCTTGTCTTAGCTCTCCTCTAACTGAATTTGGTGAACTTGGGCAAGTTATGTTCCTTCTCTGAGCCTGTTTTCTTATCTGTAAATTGGGGATAAAATCTAAATGTTGTAGGATTAGTGTAAGGGTGAAATTGGCCAAGGCTGTAAGGAGTCCATTAACACATTGGAATCTGAGTAATTTACTAAATGGTAGTAATTATTACTATGAAAAGCTGCTATGAGGTCATTGCTTAAGTTATCCAATTCTCAGTGTAGTTTTAGGGGCTGTCAACAAAATTTTCCCTAATCATTCCATCAAAATAAGGCCACAAAGCCCTCTCTGTGTTGCTATCTTGAACGAATTCTGTCTGGAATGAGGATGGCATCTATGAGTGCCAGATGCCTGGCACTCATAGATGCCAGGCATCTGGCACTATGAAATCGCTATCCAAATGAAATCGCTATCTCTTTCTCTGACCTTAAGAATGCTTAGGATTGGGAGCCTCAGCAAAGCAAGTAAATGTATTAGGTCAAGTTGTGTCTTCAGAACTCATGGTATGTTTTCTGCAATGCTTTGTATTAGTCAGGATAAACTAGGTTATGCTGCCATAACAAACATTTCCCAAATCGCAATAGCTTGACACCAGAGATGATTCCTGTTTATGAAAAGTACACATAAGAGCCAGGAAATTTTCAGAGCCACTTCCACTCCACACAGCAACTCACTAATCCATATGTAAGCAGCCTTCACTATGTGGTAGCTATACTATTTGGGAAAGAAAACTTTTTCCATTGACATGGCAGAGACAAAGGTGCTGGATATTACTGAGCTGGCAATTTCTCTGGCCAGGAATTGACACTTAACATTTCTGTACACATTGCATTGGCCAGAACTAATCAGATAGCCCTTCCTAATTACAGGGGTGGTGGGAAAGTAGAATCCTCCCATGTATCTAGGAGAAAAAGAAAGCTTGGTCTCTACTCAAAACCCACTATAAAATGACCGTCTTTCATGCACAAAGGCACAACAATGTCGTGTGTATACAGGGTGTACCACATAGTCCACATACATCAAATTCCTTACTTAAAAAAAAAACCAAAACTTTTTGTTTGGTATTGGGGTATAACCAATGAACAGTGTTCTGATAGTTTCAGGTGAACAGTGAAGGGACTCAGGTATACATTCAAACTCCTTCCTCTTTAAAATCCTTTGTGTGTTTTGCTTCCATGGGTTTGTACATGTTTTTCCACTAGCCCCCAGAATACACTTCCCTTCCATTTCTACATTTTCCAATTCTACCTATCTTTCAAGCTTCTTAATTGCCACCTTTTTATGTCCCACCTCAAAAATTTCACTTTTTCAACTCTTCTCCAACAGCATATTAGGCTTCTCTTGAGATTCTCTGATGCATTTGCTTTCACTCTAAGTTTTTGTTCAAACATTCGGAGGAGGCAAACACAGAGTACTGAAAAGGAACATGTGGAACTTGGAATTACAATCAAAACCTTAAGTCTGGGGATCAGGAAATGGAATTGTGTTCTTTATGTGGGTAAAATTCTGCCTGCCTTTTAGCATCACAATTTGACTGGAAATCGAAAAGAGAAATGAGCAGAGATGCAAGGATAGCTCCAAGAAGAAGCTCTTCCCTGGACTTAATCATTGTATCACTTAGGTCAGTCAGCTCATCTGGCTGATGTCTGCTCCATTCCCAGAGCAGATGACACTTGGCATCCAATTGCTACTCACCGGATGAGCCAAATAGTGAGACCCAACTCAGCACCAAGATAGCAGTTTCTGGCAATTATGAAATTTCCTTTGGAAAGTGCCACTGCTTTGCCATCCAAATGAAACTTGGTTATTAATCATAGCAAGAGCAGGTATCCAAGCAGTTTGCTAAAATTGGCAGTGTTCTTGGATTTCTTACACTTTTGGGGTCAGATTCAAAATACCTACTGGTGATCTCTCAACACTTTCCCTAAGGACAGACACTATTCCCCAGCAGCAGTTCTGACAAAGTTTTCCCCATAGATTTATACATGGAAAGCAGAGCCCTTCTTGTTCCATATCCCAGTGGGATTCTCCCATGCGAAGAGCAGTGGCACGATGTATGCAAACCAAACCAAATTTTCAAGACTAACCCATGAAGGAATAAACACCCCTTGAACTTCCCTGATGTTCTGGGCACTGTGCCAGTGTGTTCACACATTTTCTCTTACTTAATCCTTACAACAGCCCTGTAAGGTAAGGAGGCAACTATCAGTTATATTTTAGAAAAGAGACTGAGGTTCGTAGAGCTGTCTCACACAGTTAGAAGGCACAGCAGCCGGACAGAGGCGTGAACTCGCTTTCACGGTTCTTGTGATCACAGCGGACCATCACAGTCCTGACCTCAAGTTGTTCTGTATTAGGCAAGTGGATATGGTCAGGCTGCTGCTGCTAAGTCGCTTCAGTCGTGTCCGACTCTGTGTGACCCCACAGATGGCAGCCCACCAGGCTTCCCCATCCCTGGGTTTCTCCAGGCAAGAACACTGGAGTGGGTTGCCATTTCCTTCTCCAATGCATGAAAGTGAAAAGTGAAAGTGAAGTTGCTCAGTCGTGTCCGACTCTGTGCAGTCCCATGGACTGCAGCCTACCAGGCTCCTCCATCCATGGGATTTTCCAGGCAAGAGTACTGGAGTGGGGTGCCCTTGCCTTCTTCAATGGTCAAGCTGGACCTCAGGAACTAGGTCACACTCTGAGCAGTCTCTTTAGTTCTTCACTGAATATTAGCAGGATGCCTGTCTCTTTCAGAAGATGACTTAGTATCTGAGTGAAGGACTTACAATGTTCCCTATGACTTTAGTAGCAACCTTCCCAGGGGTTAGATGCCCTGGGCTGTAGGAGAATACACATGTATTGTCTTGGTTAATCTGCACAAACACAGAGGCAGAAGTCAAACAGGAGTTAACTGTGGCTCAGAGCAGGTTAAGGTCAAGGTCCAAGGGCACACCCCTGTTTGGGGTGGCGCTGGGATTAGGACCATGCTCCTACCATTCAGGGGTCCTTCTTTGAGTGGCCACAGTCATAATGATAACAGCCAGAGCGATGCTATAGACCAACAGTGTGATGCTTGGATGAGCCTGTGCAGAGAGTGTCAGTTTCTCCCTTCCCTCCTGGCTGTGAAATGGGAATAATAATTCTAACATGTCAGGCTGACTGTGAATAGGAACCAGAGATAATGTCAATGAGAAAGCCTCTGGCCCAGCTCCTGGCACAGAGGAGATACCTGAACTAACTTGTGCTGAATATTAGCCGATCTTCCCTGATAATTTCTAGAAGTCTCTAGAAAGAGACTGCTCTGGGATCTGCTACAAAGCCTAACTCATCATCATATGGGATTCTGGGTTAGGGTAGGGGAGGAAAAAGTGAGGGGAGGAGGATAGACAGGGAGTAGATAAACCACTCAGGGATGACCCTTGCTTCTCACTTACTCCTTCTGGCTCTGCTGGTTTGCAGGACAGCAGGGGAGGGAGAAGAGAATTCTTCATTAATGACCTTATAAGAATTTTGCCCTGTCCTGAGAGGGGCAGGCTGTGCCAGAGCCCTGGGAAGCAGAGCTGCGGGCTCTCTGGATAATGGCTGTATTTAAGCATTATCTGGCTTTTCACAGCCAGCTGACTATAAAAAGGATCTTGACAGCGAACCCACCCCAGCAGCGGGTAGTTAATGGCACTTTCGGCTGAGCTCATTTCTGGCTCGAGATGCAGAGGATCATAAACCAGAACTCTAACCTCAAGATGGATTCGATTTTCCAGATAGGGATGATGGTTTCTAAGCCTTGAGCAATGTCGAAGCGTCCTATTTCCAGGAGAAGTTCTGCCCTGATTGGTGCTTCCCTGTTTGCAGGGCAGGCTACTTCACATAAACACTTTGATCCTCCTGGCAGCTCAGCAAGATAGATAAACTCTCCGGAGGTTATCGCTTTCTTTCCTCCAGAAGGAAACTGAGGCTCTGAGAGGGTAAAGGGTGTGCCTGACCTTGCACCGCTGGTCCTGACCCTTGACTTTAAGACCCCCTGACTAGAAATCCTTTCCCTTATGATTTTGTTTTCAGTGTAGGATTCCAGGAGGTTTTTCTCGCCTTTAATCAGTACGTTGAGGAAATTGAGGCTTTAGAAGAGATTAGGTTCCCTGCCCCAAATCACACAGCTAGTCAATGGCAAAGCCAGGATTAAAATCTGACTTCTGACTTCTGAATTGCCTTGCCAGTGTTTCTCCAAAAAAGGACTGATTTGTGGTTCATTCTTGGAGAGCCCATGGTTACATAGTTTTACACATGTTCATTTTTGTTTTAATGATGTTCTTCAAAATAATTTTACACATTATACATTAAAAAGTACTTTAAGCAATACTAATGATTCATTTGAAATGCAAGGATTTTTTTTTTTTTTTTTTTAGTACATAAAATGAGCTATTCATTGCTTCAGTTTGAGAATCTTAGAGACCATATTCCATGCCTGCGGCTATTTTCTTAGGGTTCTCTGAGGAGATTTTTTTTCCACCATCTGAAGGAGTTTTTACACAAGCTTTGGGAGCTCTGAATTGAGTCCCAGCATCCTTGTCGAGTTGTAGAAACATTTCCGCATTCTCTCTTTGAAGTATGTGAGTGATTATCACAATCATTTTGAAGATGAGAAATCAGAAGAGAGGTTTATATTCATACCCAAGGTCACACCCCCAGGAACTAGCAAATTCTAGCTCCAATCTCTGACACCAGATCCATCCACAATACCTCTTTATGAAAAATCCAGTTTTCTAGCCAGAGAGTGACTAAAAGTCTCCAATTTCTCCCTAAAAGGCACAGATTCAAAGAAGGAGGGACTGCAAATGAGGAAAGTTAAAATCTTCCTGTTGTCAAGTGGAGTTCTTATAGTTGGAGAATGAAGGGCTGTTGATCCCACTGGCTTTGGCCCTTCACTTGTCCCAAAGCAGAATCATCTCTGTCTCCAGGCTTCCACACGGTGATGATTCCCAAAATCCACCGTGGTGTTTACGAAGCTGCAGCCAAGCACTCGTCTTACTGCAGGTTTGAGTGAAGACCCGCAAATGTCTGCGTACACTCTCTTATCTGGACCGGCTCTCCACGTCTGCTCCATGTGGTTTTCCGAAGTCTGTTCCAGCTTGTTCTAATGTTGCAGTGTTTTAACTGCCATAACTCAGTGGTATCAACAGATAAATCAACTAGATACGCTGAAAAAAATGGTGGGCAACAATCCTGTTCCCTTCACCCGGCCTAATTCATCCACGAGAAAAATCTGCCTGGGGAGTTGCAGGAAGAAGAGATATGTGGAGTACAGACCAGAGAAATAAGCCAGTCCAATGATTCTGTTATTCCTAAACTCCTGGACTGTTTTCACTTAAATCAATAGCAGTTTTCTCCAGAGTTGCCCGTTCTCTGCACCACGTGATTCCTCCGAGCTGCTTCTCATATTCGGCTGTCTCTTCCTTCTCGCTCAGTGGTTTCATTTGCTTAATGGGACTTTCTGCTGTGAATCATAGTATAGGTTGCCGACTCAGAATATTTTTGTATCACTGAGGATGTCCTTGTGCAGACCTTAGATTCAGTCCTCTCACTTCCCGAAAGGAGAAGATTTCTGAGCAATTGTTAAGAGCACACAGTGCAGGGGGCTTCCTTCCCTGCCCTCCACAGTCCAGCATCCAAGGCTTTCCTCTCTGCCTCACTCTCAGCATCTTATGTAGAGTGGGATGTGGAGATTTGGGAAACATTAGCTGTTGGGAAGTAGGCTGTGTAATCCTTGGTCCCTGAAGTGATTTTTCAATAGGAAATCTGAATTCCTGCTCTATGTAAAATGGGTCTCAGATGCTGAGAAATGAGTATTTGAGAATAATTTATGATTTGCTTTCCATAAATCAGTGCTGTTTTGCCTACAAATCATTTTGAGAACTGGATATGGCTTTATAAAAATATGAGTCTGGGCAGAGAAGACTGACTGGGAATTGAGGGCTGCATGTTGATCCTTGGTCCTGTCACCAATTAGTTATGTGACTTTGGCAAGTTGCCCCAAGTTTCTGACTTTCACAGAGGGTTGTAAAATTATTAAATTACATCCTTCAGCAATTAATTCATTAGTTCAACAAACATTTATTGCCCACCAACTCCCTGCCAGTAACCATGCTGGCCCTTTCCAACTCTTGCATGTTATGAGAACCTGATCCTGTCATTGGTTACATTCTTATAGGATGGGCTTGAGAGAGAGGAACTGCCATTATTTAACATTTACTAGCAATCAGAAAGACAATTTTATCTACCTTTTGCACTAACTCTGCAAAGTGTGGGCTCCACTTTACAGATGAAAGACTGAGGTCCAGAGAAGTTGAATGGTATTTACAAGATTACGTACTTCTAAGTGTTGAACCTGGCTTAGAATTCATTTCCACTGGTCCTTTCTCCAAGACTTGTGTGTGTGTACTCAGTCGTGTCTGACTCTTTGCACCCCTATGGACTGTACTCAACCACGCTCCTTTGTCCACGGGATTTCCCAGGCAAGAATACTGGACCAGGTTGTCATTTCCTCCTCCAGGGGATCTTTCTGACCCAGGGGTGAAACCAAGTCTCCTGTGTCTCCTACATTGCAGGCAAATTCTATACCGCTTAAGCCATCGAACTCATTGACTCCCTAAGACAGCTAACTTTTATGTCCACTCTTAGTATTTTCAAGTGTCCTAAGAAACTTCGGGCATAACTTTGTCTTCAGTGAAAATGGAGACTGAGTTTCTCTAGCTGATTGATTTTGCTGCTTTCTTATACAGCGCAATTCCTTCCCATACCTGAAAACAGATCTGGCTGCACACAGTCTGTTGTATGGGCAAAGAGAGAAGTTGGCCCATCTCGGGCATGGGCTCAGGCTCTCCAGGATGTTTTTATATCCAAGGAAGAGGAGGAAGGAGGTGCCTGAAGTTTGGAGTCCATCACAATGCCCTCTCTACCTGGTGAATATCATTTTGCAAGTCATAAAGGAATTCCTCTGTCCATGGGGTTCTCCAGGCAAGAATACTGAAGTGGGTTGCCATTTCCTCCTCTGGGAATCTTCCTGATCCAGGGATTGAACCAGCATCTCTTAAGTCTCCTGCAGTAGCAGTCGGGTTCTTTAGCACTCGCACCACCTGGAAAGCCCAGATATAAGTATACGTATGACTAATTCACTTGGCTGTACACCAGAATCTAACACAACATTCTAAAGCAATATACTCCAATAAAATCAATTTATAAAAAGGAAAGGCAACAATTAAAAGTAGAGTAGAGTGGTCCGTGAAGGATTTTGGAGAAGGTGACATTTGAGTAAATTCCTAAAGGAGGTCGGGGGAGCAGCCATGGAGATATGTGTGGGAGGAAAGGGGACGGCGGGGTGCAGACCACACTGATGGCCCTGTGAGGACAAGTGTGGTCGGCGGGAGGAAGCATGGGGGGGCGAGAAAGTCTTCGGTGAAGTCCTAGCTGAGGTCTGGAGTCCAAGAGACAAAGCAGAGCAGATCTGAGGTCACTGTACAGATTCTGGCTATTACTCTGCGTGAAATGGGGAGCCAGAAATGTTTCTGAGCAGAGGAATTTAAAGAATCTGACTTAAAAGGGTCTTAAGGAATCACTGTGGCTGCTTTGCTGAGCAAAGTCTGTAGGAGACCTGGTAGGAGGGCACGGTGACAATTCAGACAAGAGACAGTGGTAGCCTGAACCCAAGCGGTGAGAGATGGTCATAGTCCAGGTATTTGGAAAGTGGAGACAATAGGAAGGGTTTACTCATTGGATATAGACTTCCCAGGCACTAGCGGTAAAGGCCTCACCTGCCAATGCAGGAGATATGAGACACAGGTTTGATTCCTGGGTCGGAAAGATCTCCTAGACAATATAGAAAGAAAGTTATGACCAACCTAGTCAGAATGTTAAAAAGCAGAGACATTACTTTGTCAGCAAGGGTCTGTCTAAGCAAGGCTATGATTTTTCCAGTAGTCATGTATGGATGTGAGAGTTGAACTATAAAGACAGCTGAGCACTGAAGAATTGATGCTTTTGAACTGTGGTATTGGAGAAGACTCTTGAGATTCCTTTGGACTGCAAGGAGATCCAACTGGTCCATCCTAAGGGTGATAAGTCCTGAGTATTCTTTGGAAGGACTGATGTTGCAGCTGAAACTCCAATCCTTTGGCCAGCTGATGTAAAGAGCTGACTCATTTGAAAAGATCCTGATGTTGGGAAAGATTGAAGGCAGGAGGAGAAGGGAACGACAGAGGATGAGATGGTTGGATGGCATCACTGACTCAATGGACATGAGTTTGGGTGGACTCCAGCAGTTGGTGATGGATAGTGAAGCCTAGTGTTCATAGGGTTACAAAGAGTCAGACACGACTGAGCGACTGAACTGAACTGAAAGAAATGTTAGTTTGGGGTCTGGGCTATCACCCAAAGCTCTGGACTTCCTAGAGTTCTTTTTGTTTATGTTTACATAGGAGATGGTGACAAGTTAATGGCTTTGAGTTCCAAAGAAAAGTTTTTCAAATGGTGGATTTCAATTGATAAAATAGATAGCAATTGGTTTAGAATCAGAAATCACTGTAGGTAGTTTAAGCAGAATAGGATTTAATATGAACAGTTGTGTGCTTAGGGGCCTCTCAGGTGGGTCAGTGGTAAAGAAGTCGCCTGCCAATGGGGGGATGCAGGAGACATGGGTTCGATCCCTGGGTTGGGAAGATCCCCTGAAGG
>SJYC01059478.1:0-17845 GCA_006408675.1 Madoqua kirkii
GACGTGAGTCTGAGTGAGCTCTGAGAGATGGTAATGAACAGGGAGGCCTGGCGTGCTGCTATTCATAGGGTCGCAAAGAGTAGGACATGACTGAGCGACTGAACTGAACTGAACTGAACTTGGTGGCACAGTGGTAAAGAATCCACCTGCCAGTGCAAGAGATGCAGGTTCAATCCCCAGTTCGGGAAGATCCCCTGGAAGAGGAAATGGCAACCGACTCCAGTATTCCTGCCTGGAGAACCATGGACAGGGAAGCCTGGCGGGCTATAGTTCAGGGGTTTGCAGAGTCTGATGCAACTGAGCACAGCACACAGAGCGACTTTCTGCAAGCCCAGCACAGAAAGCTCCCCTGGCTCCACTTCAGTGCTCCAGCTGAAAGGGGGGAAGGCCACGGTGACCCAGGACAGGGAAGGAAGACATGGCCCTTGGCATGGGGACCCTTCTAGGGTGCTCTGGCTGCAGGGGGACTTTCTTCCTTATTTAACACTCAGTGCTTTTCTCCCCATTGGCTCGATTCCTGCTGGTCCTTCTGCCTGATCCTTCAAAGTCCATTCATTATCATTCCTCCCCACCAAAGTGTCTCCAGACCTCCCTGTCCCTGCTTTTCAGATGTTAGAAACTCCCTCCACCACCCCCTCTGATTGACTTCCTGCAATCTCTTTCCTTTGCCTGGTATCTTCTATCTATTTCTTCAATTGTAGGCCAGTTTTTGGTCTGTTTCAGGCACTAAAATGGGAGTTTTTGGAAGGCAGGCACTGGGAGCAGCACTCATGCCTGACTCTAGCCCCGAGCCCAGGGCCGGGCACTCAAGTAATGTTCACTGATTGTGCATTGAATGGAATTGATTTGTAAAGATTGCTCAATGGACTAGATCTCCAAGCTGGACCAGTCCACTGCACTATGTCAGGTACGATGACTGAACATAGAGAGGAACGGTTACACACTTGCGGATGCAGAGCCGGCAGTAACAGAGCTGGTCTGGAGCCCTAGTCTGTTGCCTGTTTTGGGGGACACAGATGGCCTCATGGTCTGAACCCTCTCACTGTTTCCCTGCACATGCTCTCAGTCTCAGGGGTTCTGGCTGGACAGGTGTGTGTCTTGAAGTGGCCCTTTCTCTTGCCACACTGAGCACTTCTTATTTAGCTCAGACTCGCTCCTCTGCTCTTGACAATCTCCATTCTAGGAGGGCTTCTGGTCACCAATCCCACAGGGAGAGGCCGCTGGGGGTAACTCCTGAGCCCTGACATATTATTCTTTCCAGAAATCTAGAGTGAAGCATGGGAAGTTGAGAGTCCTGTTTTATTTCAAGAGGGAGAGGGGCTACTCACTCTGCACGAATAACCAGAAAAGCAATGCTTTTGCATCTTTTCAGGCTTCCAGAAAATTTATATTCCTTCCAACCCAAGACTGGTTACAAACATCTCCCTAAAGAAATGATAGGCCTGGTGATTTATGGCCCAAAGCTGACTGCCATCCAAAAGGATTATTAGACACTCTGGGCCGAAAAATGTAAGTTTGTGTCACATACACAGATACACATTCTTTCTCTCTCTCTCCCTCTCCCTCTCTCTTTCTGTCTTTTTCCAGTAAAACCTAGACACCAGCTCCATCACTAGGCTGAAGACTTGCCAGGTCCACAATACCACTGTGGTATTAAATTTATCTCACTGTCACTTAGAAAGACTATTGTTACAGGTGTTTGGATCCCTTGAACAAGACACCTGGGCTGTACTTTGAAAACCATAAAGAAATGTACAAATATGAGCTATTAAAGTTAAGATGATTGTCTAAGTAATTCAGAAGGGAACTTCTCTTTTCATAATCGAATAATTTAGGGAAAAACATTTTGCCTTGAATCCCCCAGATGATTGCTTCAGGTCTCCAACACCCATGGTCTATATTGACACCGCTTTTGAAATTTGGCAAGGAATTCTGCCTTGAACATAAAGTTGGAAACTGCTTTCTCCTGGATGTGTTTGCAGCATCTTTGAAGAATCCTTCAGACTCTTCAGACTGGCTTTCTTGTGACTAGAGTTCCCAGGTTGGCTAGAGGCAAATCCACCTCTTGTTAAACAACCCTGCTCCTCTCTACCTGAAGGAGAAGTGAGAGCAGGCAGGCGATACCTTTAAACACATAAGGTGCTGCCCACCTTTATTTACTGGCTAGAAAAGAGAGTTATCTGCAGGGCAGTGTGACAAAATCGCATTGTGATTTCTGGTTCTCCAAAGAGGAAGAGGGAACACAATTCCTCCCCAAGAATTCTTTGGTTTGGCAGTTGGGATTGTTTGAGTTGTGATAAAGGCTAATATTTATCCAACCTGCTTCCCAAATCTGACCTGCTACTTGGAATCTGCTCAGTAATGACCAATTGGTTATCTCAGAGCCCTGTTTGTTATCACAGCCAAGAACCCAGGCTGGTATCAAATACCAGTATATCATCCGTCTGGGACTGGCTTGTTGAGTCATGTGGCAAGGGCATGAAGGGAGGTTTCTTTCCAGTTTAATTCATTCCGAGTTTGTAGAAAGATAATGCACAAAATAATGAAATTTAGGAGTTGACTGTGGGTTTAAAAACAAACTGATGGTCCCAAAAATAAAATAGATGGAGAATAAGACACCCAGAGAAGATTAATAACTTTGATGGGTCACTCAACTAACTGGCTAGTTGCAAAATCATAGCTAGAGTTGTCTTGGCTAGTGTTACTGTTTATTAACAACTATGGGGCAGGCCTTGGGCACTTTGCATTGTAAGCAATAGAAGATTTTTTATAATAGAAGTAACAGAAGATCTTCACTTCAAGTGGCTTAGTGTATAGAGGAAACACACCACTTACAAAATTGCAGACAGTCCCAGTAAGGCTGGCTTCAAGATTTGATTCAGCAGCTCAGGTGAGTAATTAGAGAGGACCTGGCTTCTCCTTTTTTCTCAGTCCTTCTTCCTTAGCATTGGCTCTCTTCCAAGAAGACTTTTTGCAAGATCACTGACAGCAACTTGTGCACTACCAACTCCAAGGTTCAAATTCAATAGATAATAGAAAGTGTGCTTCGCATATAGCTCCCTGGAGTCTCCATTGGTCCCCACTGATCTGATTTGGTTTTTGAGCCCGTTGCTGAACCAGTCACTATGATCGGGGGATGGAATTTGTTGATTTATTTAAGTCAATCAGGTTATACTTCTGTGAATGGATCCAGAGCCAAATCCATCCATATCCACATGCTTACTATCCATGTTAACTTGACTTTATTATTTGACTGTCTTTACTAATATGACTAATGTGAGTATTCACAATGTAGTTTCACCTTAATAGGGAACTTTTGCCCAGCAAAAGAAAAGTTTCAGGTGATTTTATTGTTCATTTCAGGAAATTCCTACCTAGTCTTTATAAACAAACAAGCAAACAGACACAATTTAAATGGACATCAAACTTTGAATTTTAAATATAGCATCAAATGACTGTCTGTTCTCCAAGACTCTTTGAAATTCTGCCTCAAAACACTTGATTGTCTACCAATCTCAAGCTCTTATACCATGATCCTGTTCTAATCCTAATTAAGCCTCCCCATTTAAAGCTTATCTTAAACCAGACTCCAGAATCTTATAAACATCTCAACTCTGCCCCTGTGATGTTAGTATGACTCTCTCATGGTTGAATCTCCCTTACCTTGATAAAAACATACTCAGCTTTGACTTATCCACTTTATTTTGATGGTATTTCCAGGGAGTCAGCATTCAGGATTAATTCCACTCAAAACACTTTATTGGGGAATTCAGGGCAGAGTTAGGAAGAGGTGAAAAAGAGATGGATGATGGGGATAACCGACAAATGTCTACACAAGCTCCATGAGTGGGGCTTCAGCTTCTGCATCTTACCTAGGTAAATGACCAAGGAAGTGGAACAGGGAGATCAAGCGTTTGGTATTTCTCATGTGGCATGTGTTGTAGAGAAGGAAATGAATGAGAAGCAGATGAGCAATGGGGTGAGAGATTACAACATAGACTCAGCTGGGACGATATGAATGCTGGTCTTTCCCTCACTGCCCCTCAAGAAGTTAAGGGCTTTAAGATAAAAAATCTGAAGCATTTGGGAGAGTCTGGGTTTATTTCTAGGCAGCAGGAAGTACACTGAGCTTGAAGTCAGAGACCCTGGGTTCCAGCTCTCATCTCCCTGAGCAGTTGTGTGATCCTGGGCAATCACTTCACACTCCTTACCTGACTCTAAGTGCCCTTATTTGCAGAGGGAGAATGGTAAAACATACCCTGTTTTATTTTGGAGATGCAAAGTAGATAATAAACAAGAAAGGGAGATTTAAAACGCAGAAATATCATACAGATGTTCTTATTCATTATTAATTTTGTTAGCCATCCATAAATTTTTACTCGGTTACGATTGTAACCAATTTGGCTAAACTCTCCCGAGATTTAGTTTAGGCCACTTGGACAGAGAAAAGTTGATTGCCCTGAACCAAGTCCACAACCTTGTTGCTTCAGTTGTCCCACTTGCAAGGGACAGAATTTCTCTCCTGCTTTGATTCTCGGGTTGGTCAGTGGAAAGAACGGAGTACTTAAGAGTCAGAGAAACAGGGTCTAAGATTTGATATGACATTTACTGGATGTCTAGTTTGGGACAAGTTACTTAGCCTGCTGAAGCCTTAAGTTGCTTATATGTAAAATGCCTGTGCAGCAGCCAATCCATATTCTGTTGCAAGAATTGTTTGAGTAGACTCTCAGTATAGGTAGTCCAATTTGAATCTGACAGTCAGGTCACTTTGTGCGATGTTTGTGTGGCAAAATCACACTTTTGTGTTTGGACGTCTTAGTGTATCAGTGACTCCAGAGAAAGGAAGCATATGAGGGGTGCTTCTGTGTCACTGTGAAGCTAATTGATTACAGCAATGAGAACTTTTGTAATCCTGGGGATGAACCGTCCGGTGAGTACTGCAGAGATAATTACTGTGCCTTACAGTTGCTGGTATTCCTGGACAGGACGTTTCCTGGTATCCTGGAATTCTCACAGAGTGGCAGAGGTTGGGATAATTGCTTTGATGAGATAGTCTTACATAGCAAAGCATTTCACAATGACATATGTTTCTCCCTCCCACACCAAGAACCCTGGTGTAAATGTCCCTTCCCTTCATGGTTGTAGACCTTATTTTCCCTCAACAGACTGCTCAAGAAGGCACACGAATTTGTCTTAAATGATGGCAGGAGCGTGGTTCTATCTGTACAGTTAACAGAGAGTGTGGTTCTGCCTGTATGGCGAATGGTATGTGTTGGTTATTTAACTGATATGCTAGCTTAGGTTTTTGTGGTAGAATAGAATGGAAATTGTAGTCAGTATAAAAATTGAAGAATCAGGGACTTCCCTGGTGTTCCAGTGGTTAAGACTCCACTTTCCAATGTAGAGGGTATGAGTTCAATCCCTGGTCAGGCAGCTAAGACCCCATGTATCTCATGGCCAAAAAAAAAAAAAAAAATCCAAAACATAAAATGTAAATAATATAATAACTTTTAAAATTGTCCACATTAAAAAAGAAAACCATATTGTACTAACATACGTGAAATAGATAGTGACTGGGGACTTGCTATATGACTTAGGGAACACAAACCTGGGCTCTGTGACAAACTGGAGGGGTGGGATTGGGTGGGAGACGGGAGGGAAGCTTAAGAGGGAGGGGACATATGTATACCTATGACTGATCCATGCTGATGTATGGCAGAAACCAACACAATACTGTAATTATCTTTCAGCTAAAAATAAATAAATTTTAAAAAAGAAATGGCTCCCACCTAGTAAAAAAAAAACAATTTAAGACTCATAGAGAAGAAATTCACTTTATTAAGGGCTCTGTGTCCTTCCCTGTAAGTGGAAGGAAGGAGGACCAGGGACGTGGAGCCTTGGGATTCTCTAGTTATCCTACACCAGCTCAGCATATCTTGTGTATGGTGAGAGAAATCTGATGGTCACTGCTAGTCAAATGTCAGGATGGGAGAGCCCAATGGTCAGTGTAATGATGAAGGGGTAAAATCAGCATGGCCTTGAAATACACAGATTAGGAATGAAGAGAAAAGACTGAGAGATGGAGAAAAGGAAAACATATCTCAAGAAAGCCTGCTTTTTGGTTGTATTCTTTCAAATATTTGCCTTGATTCCTTTGAGAAAACCTATAGTGCAGATCAGCATTAATTCTTAAGGCTTTTGGAGTTTAAAGCTGTTATTGAAGACAATTCCAGGTAGGAACTAGCCTGTGTTAGGATATAACATATGGGAAGGTTGTGACTATGGATTCTTAAGAGAGTTTTAACCACTTTACTTTCTACCAGAATGTGCGAGGTGCAGTTATCTCTGGTCCTTTTTGAGACAGTAGAAACCAAGTTGATATCAAGCTTACCATTACAATGAGGGTGTAGACATCTGGAAATCCAACTTCATGGATTCCTATTAGGCTCCTTAGAACCCTAAGGTTATTCTTTCACTCACCACAAGGAAGCTAAACAATGTTCACATTCATCAGCCTTTGAAGTGAAACTTGGTTCCAGGGCTCTACCAATCTTTCTGAGTTTTCAGCTTTACTCAATCCTTCATATGAATATTCCTCTATTTCTTGATAGCTCATGTATTGGATGTCCCAATCAGAGAAATTAGACCAAAAAAAAAAAAGGCATAAAAAGCATCTACATTGAAAAGGAAGAAGCAAAATCATCTCTATTCTAAACAACAGAAGAAAAATAGACTGGAAAAAAAATTGAACAGAATCTCTGGGAGATGACAAAGACTTAACATCCATGCCATTAGCCTCCTGGAAGGAGAAGAATCCTATACAGAATCTTACACTTTGCAAAAATATCATCAATCAACTTGATGCAATTGACACTTGAGGTATACATTATAGCCTAAGATATATTCTGCATATGCTCTGTGAACCCTTGAAAGGAATGTGTTTTATAGAACAATATACACTCCTTTCAAGGGCTCACAGAACATATGCAAAATATATCCTAGGCCATAATCAGTTCAGTTCAGTTCAGTCACTCAGTCGTTCCGACTCTTTGCAAGCCCACAAATTGCAGCATGTCAGGCCTCCCTGTCCATCACCAACTTCTGGAGTTCACTCAGACTCACATCCATCAAGTCAGTGATGCCATCCAGCCATCTCATCCTCTGTCATCCCCTTCTCCTCCTGCCCCTCCCAGCATCAGAGTCTTTTCCATTGAGTCAACTCTTTGCAGGAGGTGGCCAAAGTACTGGAGCTTCAGCTTCAGCATCATTGCCCCCAAAGAAATCCCAGGGCTGATCTCCTTCAGAATGGACTGGTTGGATCTCCTTGTAGTCCAAGGGACTCTCAAGAGTCTTCTCCAACACCACAGTTCAAAAGCGTCAATTCTTTGACGCTCACCTTTCTTCACAGTCCAACTCTCACATCCATACATGACCACTGGAAAAACCATAGCCTTGACTAGATGGACCTTTGTTGGCAAAGTAATGTCTTGGCTTTTCAATATGCTATCTAGCTTAGTCATAACTTTTCTTCCAAGGAGTAAGCATCTTTTAATTTCATGGCTGCAGTCACCATCTGCAGTTATTTTGGAGCCCCCAAAAATAAAGTCTGACACTGTTTCCACTGTTTCCCCATCTATTTCCCATGAAGTTGATGGGATGTGAAGATATTAGTCACTCATATTTTGCTGGTGAGAATGTAAAACAGTACAGACACACTGACAAACAGTTCGGCTTTTTTTTTTTTTAATTCTAATATGTCAAGACCATATATTTCAGCACTCCTGGGTACTTTTCTCAGGGAAATGAAGACCTATGTTTACCCAAAAACCTGCAGACAAATGTTTGTAGCAGCTTTATTCACAATAGTGCCAAACTGGAAACAATCCACTTCAACAGGTGAGTGGTTAAACAAGCTGTGGTACAGCCACACCGTGGACCACTACCCAAAAGGAGCAAACTCCTTACGTAGGCAACATCGTGGATGAATCCTCTGGAGTATCATAGTGAGTGAAAAAGCCAGTTCTAAAGGTCATATACACTGTTTGATTCCATTTATCTAACATTCTTGAAATGAAAAAATTGTAGAACTGGAGAACAGATCAGTGCTTAGTAGGGATTCTAAAAGGGGTGGCGACAAGAAGGAAGTGAGTACACTATAAAACGGCCACGTGAGGGAGGGATCCTTGTAGTGATGGAAACGTTTTATATCCCGATCCTATCAAAGTCAATATCCTAGTGGTGATACAGCACCATAGCTTTTCAAGATGTTACCATTGAAGGAAATGGGGGAAAAGGTGCATTACAAATCTCCCTGTATTATTTATTACAACTGCCTATGAATCTACATTCATTTAACAAGAAAAAAGTTTTCTTTTTTAATTAGATCAATTAGAATCAATCCTAATTGATCAATCGCCTTCATGTGATAAAAGGACGTGCCAGCTGCTGCTTGGCAACAAGTACACAGACTACCCTGGCAGTGCCAACAGATGTGATTTGTGCGGCCTGTTTGGTAATTATACCTCATGGTTTCCATCATAATTACAATGGGGCTCACACTATATTTCCTATGCAGGAAATCACCGTATTCCCTTAGTAATTACTCAGGGTCAGACACCTTCGGCTGTGAAGAGTTTGCGGTGGATGGCTGACAATCTGTCACGAAATCAAGACTCAGCTTAATTTGGAGGCTGCTGCTAAGTCACTTCAGGCATGTCTGACTCTGTGCGACCCCATAGATGGGAGCCCACCAGGCTCCTCTGTCCCTGGGATTCTCCAGGCAAGAACACTGGAGTGGGTTGCCGTTTCCTTCTCCAGTGCATGAAAGTGAAAAGTGAAGTCACTCAGTCGTGTCTGACTCTTCGTGACCCTATGGACTACAGCCTACCAGGCCATGGGATTTTCCAGGCAAGAGTACTGGAGTGGGTTGCCATTGCCTTCTCCGAATTTGGAGGCAAGACTGGGCAATGGTCCACACTCCTGATATGTCTGCTGTGACTTGGGGAAGTGTGAAGAGCATTCTAATCATAAGTGTGTAGTCTGTTTTCAGGAATGATAGATCCCAGATAGTGCTTAATTTTTATCTTTACAGAAAAAAAAAAAAAAAAGCATAGCTCAAGGAGGACACGATGACAACTCATGTACATGGGGTCATTGTCCATCTTCACTTGTCTCCCAAAGCGGAATTTTGGCCGAGAAGCCTCCAGGAGAGAGGCGATGCTTGGGTGACTGCGTGCGAGGTTCAAGGTATGTCGTGGACTTCATTCCACTGAAGCCTCACAATACTACCATGGCATCCTTTTTCTCAAGGAAAACCTGAGTCCCCAGGAAAGTAACGCGATTTCCCTGAGGTTACAAGGGGAGTTAACGAGAGTTGAAACTGGAGCCTAAGTCACCCTCACCACAAAATTCTAATCATCATTGCTTTGCCCATGGTAGCAGATGCTGCTCCAACTTCCCCAAGACACTGGTCTCACAGCTGAGAATAAGAACAATGTCAGCATTAAACAGAAGCCAGAAGTGCCTTGTATTCTGGAAAGAGTACTGGATTTTGAAATCTAAGTCCCGGATTCTCGTACTGCCTTCAGCTCCAAGGCTTTTGCATAAAGCCTTTCACTTCTGTGAGCCTGGGTTTCCTTGTTTGTGAAATAGTTATTGCAACAATTAAATTAGATAACAAATGTAAAGTATAGTATAGGGCTTGGCTCCTAGTTCAATTCATGATGGATATTGCAGTTGCTGTTAGGAATTCCTTGAGCTTAGGACAGGGCAGGACACTCTGGGCCTAGCTAATCATTAACCCCAGTATGCAACAAGGACCTTTAAGGCCACCTGCTGCTCAGGGATTTGTTCCAGGTACACGCAGTGTAGGAGTCGCTATGTTCCCTCTTTGAAAGTTGCAGGTTCAGAGCCTAATTTTTAGCACCCTTAAGTCCTGCCAATCCATGTGCTCCAAGGGGAACCTCATTGACTTGAGTGTTATCTTCTCTAGAAGCCTTCCAGAACTGAGATTCATCAGCTGTTTTCTCCTCTCTCTCTCACACCACAGTTACACGGCATTCATTGTGTGTCTGTCCCCCTGTAAGAATGTCAGTGCCCTGGAAGCAGTTGTTGGCTTCAATAATGTGGCCTCAGGACCAAGCCAGGGCCTCGGAAAGGGAAGACAGGTGATGCATGTATAAAAAGAAGTAGACAAATGACAAGCACAGGTATGATCTCCTGGAGGCTGTGCTGGCTTTTTGCCTTATAGTGATCAATGTCAGTCCTCACTGCCCTGGGGTGTTTAATGTCAGAGGGAGAATGGGGATGTATGTTGGCCTTAACTGCAGCACTTTGTGTTGGACAAACAGGAACTTCTCCAGCAGAGCTGATGTTATCACACCTGTCAATTTTCGTATTTACCATTAAGTATATATAAAGAGGGTGTCCCAGGTGGTGCAGTGGAAAAGAATCTGCCTGTCAATGCAGGAGACCTAGGAAATGTGAGTTTGATCTCTGGGTCAGGAAGATCCCCTGGAGGAGGAAATGGCAACCCATTCCAGTATTCTTGCCTGGAAAATTCCATAGACAGAGGAGCCTGGGGGACTACAGTCCGTGGGGTCGCAAAAGAGTTGGACATGACTGAGCTACTGAGAACCCATACGTGTAAAAAGAAGCTTCATGGAGAGATGCAAAGCGCTCTGACCCCTGGGCTCACCTCTTTAACAGTCTCATGCATTCTTAGCACCTATTTTTTAATTTCTTTCCTAGAAGCAGAATCACAGCCTGCTTCTCAGCTTGAGCTCCTAGATGAGTGGCAGAGCCAACAGCAATGGCGGAGGAGGTCTTCTCCCCGTTACTCCCACACTTTTCTGATGTCTTGGCAGCTGGTCGTGGTTGCTGGTGGGGAGTGTGGTCTGAGAGAGTCCAGTACAGGAGATTGTACAAGAGTACCTGCTCTTCTTTACCCTTTCCCCTGAGAGGCAGACATGGTGTTTTTGAATCCCAGCTCTGTTGCTTTCCAGTTGTTGACTTTGTGCATGAAAGACTGATGGTGAGTTTCTGAGCAGAATAGTAACCGTCATTCTTACCGGGTTGGGGAGAGAGTTTATCTATTAGTTCCACAATGTCAACTGACTATCTGCTATGTGGCAGGCATTGCTGTAAGTGATGGCAATACTTCAGGAAGCACATTGAACAAACATGTCTGCCTGATGGTTCTTACATTCTAGAAGAGGGTAAGAGGCAGGGAAGAACACAGCAAGCAAACGTTATAGAAGGTGATTAGTGATGTTGGAGAAAATTCTGGGAGCAGGAATATGGGTACTGAGAAGAGGGAGTTCAGTTCAGTTGCTCAGTTGTGTCTGACTCTTTGCGACCCCATGAACGGCAGCAGGCCAGGCCTCCCTGTCCATCACCGACTCCTGGAGTTTACCCAAACTCATGTTCATTGCATTGGTGATGCCATCCAACCATCTCGTCCTCTGCTGTCCCCTTCTCCTCCTGCCCTCAATCTTTCCCAGCATCAGGGTCTTTTCAAATGAGACAGCTCTTTGCATCAGGTGGCCAAAGTATTGGAATTCTAGCTTTAAGATCATTCCTTCCAATGAACACACAGGACTGATCTCCTTTAGGATGGACTGGTTGGATCTCCTTGCGGTCCAAGGGACTCTCAAAAGTCTTCTCCAACACCACAGTTCAAAAGCATCAATTCTTTGGCACTCAGCTTTCTTTATAGTCCAACTGTCATATCCATACATGACTACTAGAAAAACCATAGCCTTGACTAGACGGACCTTTGTTGGCAAAGTAATGTCTCTGCTTTTAACATTCTGTCTAGTTTGATCATAACTTTTCTCCCAAGGAGTAAGCATCTTTTAATTTTATGGCTGCAGTCATAGTCTGCAATAATTTTGGAGCCTCCCAAAATAAAGTCTGCCACTGTTTCCATTATTTCCCCATCTATTTGCCATGAAGTGATGGGACCAGATGCCATGATCTTAGTTTTCTGAATGTTGAGCTTTAAGCCAACTTTTTCACTCTCCTCTTTCATTTTCATCAAGAGTCTCTTTAGTTCTTCTTCACTTTCTGCCATAAGGGTGGTGTCATCTGCATGTCTGAGAAGAGGGAATATGCGGTATTAAACAGAGCAGTCAGTGAGGCAGGGGGTTCATTGAGAAGATGACACTGGAGCAAAGACCTGAAGTCGGTAAGAAGGGCAGAGACTTGGATACCTGGTGGAAAGTGTTCCAGGCAGAGGGAGTAGCAAGTGCAGAGGCCTTGGCCCTGGGAAGTCCCTGAGTGTTTGTGGAATGGCAAGGAGGCTTAAAACTGCATAATGCATGTGTGTTCAGTGTTCAGTTGCGTTTGATTCTTTTGCAACCCCATGGACCATAGCCCTCTAGGGTCCTCTGTGCATAGAATTTTCCAGGCGAGATTACTTGAGTGGGTTGCCATTTCCTCTCCAGGGGATGTTCCAGACCCAGGGATCAAACTTGAGACTTTTATGTCTCCTGCTTTGGCAAGAAGATTCTTTACCACTAGCACCACAATTTTCTAACCAAATTTTTAAAAAATATTTTAAAAATTTATTTAAAAAATCAGATCATTTAGGATACCAAGTTCACACAATGAAAGGGCAAGAGGCAAGACAGTAAAGGGAGAGAAGTGAGACAGAAAGTCAAAGGAGATGGGGAGAATGTGTAAGACCTAGTGAAGAAGCAAGGAGAACACGCTGTCAGTGAGGGTTGGAAATGATCTGTGTAAAGAATATAGAACCATGTCGAGAATGGAGCCTGGCAGGTGATGGAGTATCAGTAAATGTTAGTGTTCTTATTCCAGTGTTAACAAGGGACCACTAGCTGGTACACGTGGCCCAGGTGATGGGGACACCTAACCACTGGTTCACCTTGGCCTTGGAAACCTGATGAGCTCTTTAGAGGAACAGTCTCCTTTGCCAGTGGGGCAAAGTAGTAAAAGAAATCCATGATGTCTGCAGTTAAGGCATGTCTATACTAGAATCCTGGCACTAAAGCTTTCTCTACGACCTTGGGAACATTCTTTCACATCTTCTTGAGCACAGTCTCCTCTCTGGCAAACTTAATAATAACAGTCCCCTCCATATAGGGTTACTGTGAGCACTTATTATAATGACATATGTAAAGTGCCTGGCAGTAGCGTGCATTCAAAATGCTAGTTTTAGTTGCCATTCATTCATGCTCATTCACGCTGGACTTATTTATAGTCTATATTTCTCTAAGTGCTGCTTATTTCTTTTAAGTATTTTCTGATTCACAGTCCTTCTGGAATAAAAAGGCTTTAATGTTTCCTAAACTTTCATGTTTAATAAAATAGTCTCTTTAATTTTAAAAGGACAAATGATGTAGGTATGTACTAATCACTCCTGGCCAGATGCCCGTGGGAACCTTGTTTGTTCAGATTATAAGGCTGAGCCAGCACCCAACTGAGTGCTGGGCACATATTAGGTGCTCAGTAAATGTTTGTTGAATGAATGTGTCAAGGGTATAATCAAGGACCCACTAGTCACATAACTGATGGCATCGTACCCTAATGATAGGCAAAAGGGAAGCTAAGGGCTAATTAAAATAATGATGCTTCGTACCTATAAAAGCTGTCAATATATTCATTAGGTTGGTTCTTACAGTTTTTTAAAAATTGGTTTTTTAAAATGTTTTTCTGTGTTACACAATTTTAGACCCTCAACACGAGAGCACTGAATTTGGAGTCCAAAACTCTGAACTGCTATTTAGTCTTCTCTCTTAACTCTCCTGGTGGCTCAGATGGTAAAGAATCTTCCTGCAGTGCGGGATACCTGGCTTTGATCTCTGGATCAGGAAGATCCCCTGGAAAAGGGAATGGCAACCCAATCCAGAATTCTTGCCTGGAGAATTCCATGGACAGAGGAGCCTGGTGGGCTATGGTTCACGGGTTCACAGAGAGTCAGACACAGTTGAGCAATTAACACTTCACTTACACTTGATGCCTTCTGCCTGGCTTTAACATGTGACCTATAGTGTCTGGAAAAATCATAATTAAAATATAAATGATCCTACATAACAGTGAAGCTGAGAATATCCCAGAACAAATGACCTGTGAAAGTCCTTTATGGATCCAAGCCCAGGTGTAGTGCATGGGAGAGGGGGGCTGTGGAAGCATAAACCACTCTTTTCTTCTTCACAATTTAACACTGAGGTTAAGCTACGTGGGCCACATATAACTGTGGGTAATATTTATTTCTTATAAATAAATTTTCTTCACTTGGCGGTTTCATATTATGAGAGCAACACATGCTTATCACAAGACCAAGGCCCCAACGCTCTCTTTGCCCACACTAATCTCTCCCTTCCTTTCGAGATAGCCAAGGTTAACAAAGCAATGTCAATCCTTCCATCATTTTCCCTTTTCTCACTCAGACACGATCAAATATAAAGACACATGCATAGGGCTCTATTTTTTTTTTTCCGTAAATGGAACCATACTATGCTGGTTAGTGTATATATATGAATATATGTCCACATATACAGATAAGAGGCTTATTTCATCAGTAAACAAATGTGGGATCATATTATACACACTTACCTGTATCTGGCTTTTCTCACTCAATGTGGCCTGTAGAAAAATCTCTTCCTAATTTTCATGCATTGGAGAAGGAAATGGCAACCCACTCCAGAATCCCACAGACTGGGGAGGCTTGTGGGCTGCCATCTATGAAGTTGCATAGAGTCGGACATGACTGAAGCGACTTAGCAGCAGCAGCAGCAGCAGCAACTCAACTGCTATAGTTTGAATTTATTCTTTATAATGACTGTTAGTTCACGGCTAAGAGAAATCATGATTTACTTGACCATTTCCCTATTGATGAGCATTCTTTCAGTTTCTAGTCTCAAGGCAAGTTACTTCATTTCTTCATGTCAATTTTTTTTAACCTAGTCAAGCTTAAAATGTTTGAAACCATTTTAAGCAAAAGAAACCATCAATCAAATGAAAAGATAGCCTATGGAATGGTGGAAAAAATATCTGCAAATGATGCAACCAGTAGCAGGCTAATATCCAAAACAGACACACAACTCATACAACTCAATGCCGAAAAAGCAAGCAACCTATCAAAAATGGGTAGAAGACCAACAGGCACATGAGAAGATGTTCAACATCGCTAATTATTAGAGATAAGCAAATCAAAACCACAATGAGATATTACCTCACACTGTCAGAATGGCTATCATCAAAAAGCCTATAAATAATAATAAATATTATCTGTAGGATGTAGAGAAAAGAGAACCTTTATATGCCGTTGGTGGGAATGTAAGTTGGTGCAGCCACTATGGAGAACAGTATGTAAGTTTTTTTTTAAAAAGTAACAATTTGAAATACCGTGTATGTGTGTGTGTGTGTTAGTCACTCAGCCATGTTTGACTCTTTGCGACCTCATGGACTATAGACCACCAGGCTCCTCTGTCCATGTGAATTGTCTGGGCAAGAATACTGAAGTGGGTAGCCATTCATTTTTCCAGGGAATCTTTCTGATCCAGGGATCTAACTTGGGTGTCCTGCACTGCAGTCAGATTTTTTTCCATCTGAGCCACCAGGGAAACCCATGATCTACCAATTCCAATCCTGTGTATATCTGCAGAAAACAAAACTCTAATTCAGAGGGATGTATGTATTGTTCATAGCAGCAGTATTTACAATAGACAAGCCATGGAAGCAACCCAAGTGTTTGTTGTTTTTTTTTTTACATTCAAAGGCCTTGATATTTTGGCTCTTTTAGAGTTCTCATACCCAATTACAGTATTCCCTTTTCTTATGTTTCCCCTATCCTTTTAATGGAATACCACCAAAGTCTGTAGTTATTTTAATCGCCCCTTGTTCCTGTTATCTTGCTTCTCCCTGGGGCATGGCATATATTCAGCGCACACATTTCTATTTTTCCTTATTGAGTAAAGTTTGTCGGGGAAGAAAAGGCTGCCTGGGCAAGGCAGGGTCCAGAAGGGCAGCCCACCTTCCCAGATGGAAGGAACATCTAAGGGCAGAATCTCCAGTCCAGAGGGACATGCTAGTGCAGGAGGGAAGTTCAAGTCAGCATGCGGGGAAAGAAGGCCAGGCGTGCCAGGTGTGATGCTCCATCAGCACAGGGTCACAAGCCCTTGGAATAGGCAATTACAATAACAGCTGAAAGGTTCTTAATCACCAACATGTGGCAAACAGGACCACCTCACCACTGGGGCTCCCTGGAACAAGTCTTTACCACTGGCATGAGCCAGGTAAAGTAGAAAAATCTAGACACATAGATTCCATGGCAACAGTGAAATAGCATGCTTGTCAGAGGGACTGAGATAGAAACCCAGTCATGTGGGCCAGACTAATGCACAAGGGAGAGGGTACAGGGCTGGTAGGCAGTGGACTGGTATGTGGCCTTCCCTAGGATTCCCTGAGGCTGGAACCAAGGCCCTTGGTGTTCTGGGCTGTGCTCAGAGACAGAGGGCAGAGGTCACTGTAGTTGGGTGGGTCTGGAGAAAGAGGAAATAGTGCCATTGTCTTAACCAAACAATCCACATGGCTGTCTGTCGCCAGGCTGCACCTTCCAGACAGGTAAACAAATAATGATACCTAGTGTGACTGTTGCCGTAACAGATATAAGTACAGGGATTGTGGGAGCATAGCGCAGAGTTTACTGTACAAGGCCCTCCGCAAATGTTTGTGAACTGACTATTGAATGAACCTCTGTGCTTTTGAAAGAAACAGGGGAGAGCCTCTGCCTTTCCCTAAAGAAGGCAGGAAGTCTTCCAGAAGAGTTAGGGTTAAGTGGGTCTCAGGGTAAAGAAGAAGGAAAGAAAATTTTGTGCAGAGGGGGCTGTGCACCTGAGTAAGGCGATAAGACTGAGATAAGACTGAGTACATATGTTAGGAAAAAGCTGGAGGTTTGATGTGGCTGAATCACCGCATGGATGTGACTGAGAGGAAGTAGGAGATAGAGTTAAAGAAGCAGGTAAGTCCCTGCTGTAAAGGCCGTAACTGACAAACCAAAGAATGTGAATTTAAGAGCAAAGGGAATCAGTCGCCAAGAAGACAGTGAGAGAGTCAATGGTGTGGTCAAACACACCAAGCATGTGTTTCTGAGAGGCCAAGGATGAATCAGATGGAGACACTCAAGTTATTTTTGTGCTCTGTTGTGGTACAATGTTTTTTATCTGTATGGCTATTTGAATGACTCCTAACACTTGAGCATTTCATGTCATGTCATCCTCAAATACTGCCAAAATAGTAAGGTGGTCTTGACTTGGTATAAGAAGGCCTGCCAATGAGGCCATCAGAAACTAAGAAAGTTCTGAGCATCGGAAAGATTCAGAACAACAAAATCAGGAGAGATGGAATACCACTACTGGGAGCCCCTGAAATATTTAGCATTTCTATTGGTTATTTGACAGGATGCCTGGAGAATGCTAAGGATACTAGCTAGGGAATCAACAAGCTTGACTTGTCCTACTCCCCTGGTAGCTCAGACGGTGAAGAATCTGCCTGCAATGCGCAAGAGCTGGGTTGGATCCCGGGGTCAGGAAGATCTCCTGAAGAAGGGAATGGCTACCCACTCCAGTATTCTTGCCCAGAGAATTCTATGGACAGAAGAGCCTGGTGGGCTACAGTCTATGGAGTCACAAAGAGTCGACACGACTGAGTGACTAACACTTTCACTTTCATCTTGCTTTAAATAACCCCAGAGCCACATGGAACTTGGGCCTCATGTATTGAGAGACAAATCCTGCAAAGTGAATTGAATCCAGAAGTTTCTGGAAAATATGTGAAGTTCCCCCCTTATCTTTCTGTCACCAGAGTTGGGACCTGGAATGCC
>SJYC01059480.1:0-27156 GCA_006408675.1 Madoqua kirkii
TCCCCCCCACCTCAGCCCTAAACAACTATGAATCAACTTTGTATTTGCCTATTCTGGAAATTTCATATAAATGGAATCATACACTATGTGGTCCTTTGTGACTGGATTCTCTCACTTGGCATGAAGTTTCCAAGGTTCGTTGATGTGTAGCCAGGATCTGTACTTCATTTCTTTCTTCTGCCAAACAACAATCCATTGTATTGTGGTTTTGAACACTGTTTCTGGAAGTACAGCCACAAATTTGTTTCTTGAGATTTTCTAAGAATTTTGATATCCTTTTGAATGTCTTTTAATAAATCTGTTTTCTGCTTAAATTAGCCAGAGTGGATTCTGTTGTTTGCAACTAAGAAGCCTCACTGACACATTTGGGGTCAATTAAGATTGTGATTTTAAAAATTTACTTAGACCAAGTCAACCATAAGCTAGGTAGTCTTGAAGGGCCATTTATTCTCTGGTGTGAATATCACATAAATATTATATTTTAAAAATTTATTTGCCTTTAAAACATATACACAAAAGTCATGTCTAAAAGTAAATTTTTCAAAGGATGAGAATTAGAAAATAGCAAAGAGATGTTATAAAGATTTTCTTCCCATGCCACAGTGGATTATCTTGCCCATCAGTTGCCAATACCATTTCTGTCTTTGGTTCTCTGTGCTGGTATCACAGTTAATCTTCACACGGCAGATCAGTCTAGGTTGGTTCCCTGCTCCAACCTTCCGAGGCTCCTAGGTGAAATGAACTTCTAATCATCTATCATCCTCCTTTCCCATGTATCCCCTTCTTTGGTTTTATCTCAAGACAACTCTGCTCCAGCTGGTTGGCTGGTTTTTCTGCTCAAGCCCAAGACAGTGCAGTCTCCAGAACCTTCTTCTTGCTCCTGCTCACCCACCTCAGAGAACACTCATCAGAACACACAACCCATATAATGTTGAGCCACATGTATAGTGAGCTTTAATAAAAATATCTTAGATCTGTTGGCTGAAATAATAATAATCAAATAATTAATAATAATCAAATGAGTTTAACACTCATTTTATATTTACCAGCTTCCCTGGTGGCTCAGTTGTACAGAAGCTGTCTACCAAGGTAGGAGCTGCAGGAGATATGGGTTTGATCCCTGGGTCAGGAAGATCCCCTGGATAAGGAAATGGCAACCCACTCCAGTATTCTTGCCTGGGAAATCTCATGGACAGAGGAGTCTGGTGGGCTATAGTCCATATATTCACAAAAGGGTCAGACACAACTTAGCACAACAGCCACATTATATTAATAATTCTTATCATCAGCCCCCCTTTCCCAAGAGAAAACTTAGTTTCACAAAAGTTGAGGGACTTGTCCAAATTCACTAAGCTGGAGAAGCCTAGTTTCAGCTGGTACCCAGATTTGGCTTGTGCTTCTCTCACCATCCACTGTTCTTCTGGTGGAATGAGAAAAAAACATGAGCATTAAATTTAGTCCAACCCCTGGGGCCTCTCTTCAACGAGGCACTAGTCACCAGCCAGAACCCCTTTTCCCCTCAAATTCAAGAATCCCAAGTGGGGATAAGACATTCACACTAGCCACTTCACAAGGCTGCTGGCGGTATTAATGAGCTAATGTTTGCAAAATACTTTGAGCTTCAAGAAAAGCCAGGCGCCAAAGAACTACAAAGGACTATTAAAACGGTAGACTTTAAATCCCCTTAACAAGCTCCCTCCCCTCAGAGCTAATCTGGTGTGGATCCTCCTTTTCTTCCTAAAGCCCTGGATCATTGCTCACCTCTGTACCTTAAGGGTGAGAGTGATGTCTTTTCTGCTTCCTCCATTTCCAGGACTTTCATCGCTTATAAATTGTTGAGCCACAGGTATTTTGATATGGCATGTGGAATCCTTCCAATGTTCAGAATCTTATCATGATGAGGGTCCTTCGAGAGGATGAAGCCCATGCTTAGATTAGGACAAAAGACTCAAGGAGAAATAAGTGCACGACCAAAGATCATGGCAAGATCAGTGGCACACAGGCCACGAGCCTCGAGTTTGCACATCACTGATGCGCTAAGGAGCGAGACTGGAGAGCCTTACACCAGTTATCTCTCACTTCTCCCCCAAGGCCAAGTCCATCGGGGGCAGCTGGGCCTGGGTTTAGGCTGGCAGCCTCCCTGAGACGTTTAGCCAGCCCCAGTCCATGGCTAGATGTCCAGATGGGAAGAGCAGTGTGGTGGAGGGAAAGAACACGGACTGGATCTCGCACACCCCTGAAATTCTTCTCTAGCTCCCTCTTCACTGTGGGATCTTGGGCTGGAATTGGTCAGTGAACCCTAGTTTTCTGACCTCTGTTCTGGAGTACAAGTCTGAACGTGTCACTCCCAAGCTCACTGCCCTTAATCTGTCTTGTGGGGATCAGAGCTTGGGCAGTATAGATGCTCTCTGCCTCAGCTTTTGCCTTTGGCATTTCTGCCAGCCCCTGATGATTCCTTGAACACCTCTGTTTGCATTGTCTTCCTCATCCCTGCATTTTGTCACACACACAGTTCCTTCTTTTCTCCAGAGCAAACTTCCTCATCTTATTGGCTTGGAGAATGTCTTTCCTCAACGCAAAGGTTGAGATTTCCCTTCTTCGCTGATCTTTCTTGAGACTCTCCTACCAGTTAGTTCTCCTCCTTGTCTTTTGTGCCTACCAGCACCAAGAATCCAATAGAATCCAGGGAAGCTGGGATGGGTGGGACCCGCTGCCCTCCCGAAGCAGATGGGTAACTGGGTGACTAAGAGTGCTGCGACAGAGTGCCGGGAACAAGGAGGGGCTGGGCAGGAGAGAGACGCCTGTCAAGGAAAGAGGTGGAAGCTAAGCTGCCATCTGAAAGGCACACATGATTTAGCCAACAGGACAATGGAGGACGAGAAGTAGAGAGGGTCACACAAAGCCAGCAGCACATGCGTAGATGAAGGATTCTCTAGAGGGATTTAAGTCTGCATGGCTCGCCCTCTAGGATAGCTACTGCTGCTAAGCCGCTTCAGTCGTGTCCAACTCTGTGCGACCCCAGAGGTGGCAGCCCACCAGGCTCCCCCGTCCCTGGGATTCTCCAGGCAAGAACACTGGAGTGGGTTACCATTGCTTTCTCCAATGCATGAAAGTGAAAAGTCAAAGTGAAGTCACTCAGTTGTGTCCGACTCCTAGCAACCCCATGGACTGCAGCCCACCAGGCTCCTCCGTCCATGGGATTTGCCAGGCAAGAGTACTGGAGTGGGGTGCCACTGCCTTCTCCACACTAGGATGGCAATTCATCCTTATTCACTAATGACGAGACAGCACAACTTAGGCAAGGGATCAACAAACTATATATAGCCCAAGACCTGATTTGCATGATTTGTGAGGTAGAGATGGTTTTACATTTTTTAAATGATTGAAAAGAAATCAACAAAATATTTCATAACTCATAAACTTTCTATAAAATTCAAATTTCAGTGTCGACAAAGACAGAGTTTTTGGAACACAGCCATGGACTGGCTATGGCTGCTTTTTGCTATGACAGCAGAGCTGAGAAATTGCGACAGAGACCAGATGGCCCACAGAGGGAAAATATTTACTATCTAGCCCTTCACAGAAAAAGTGTGTGGACTCCTGGCTTAGGCTGTGAAGTCAAACTGCCAAAGATCTAGGCCTGATCCCTCTTCCTACTGCTTATGTGACACTGGGAAAAATTCCTGACCTCTTTGTGCTTCTGTTTCCTCATCTGAGGATTAAAACTATGGCTGTTTTTTTTTTTTTTTTTAAACTGAGTTAACATGTTAATAAACAAAATATTTTGAAGAATGCCTGGCATGTAGTAAGCACTCAATAAATGTTCATTATCATCACTACTGTGGCTCCAGAACCCAGCAGTGGACTTGGCACACTCTGTTATTCCTTAAAGGATATCTGTTGAAAGGGAGAATGAGCGAGGAAGTGGATGGAGGTGTATCGTGCCTCACCTGATCCCATGCAGCCTTTTAGAAAGGCGCGGGAGGAAATCCTGGCCTCCAAATGCCTTATTCCACTTGCCTTTTCTCTTGCCAGCACCCCCGAGCATCTGCTAGCAATCTGGGTCTTGCGGCACTTTCCTCCTTGTGCTGTTAATTTTTAAATGGATTTTCGGGCTATGGATGATGGAGGGAAAAGCAGAGGGTGTGGGGAGGGAACCCCTCCACTGTGGACAGTGGGAAGCCATAATTGTGGGGTGTGTGCCTAAGAGATCATGTTTCCAGAGGGTAGGGGGGCCCCTAACATAAACAATCCCTACAAGAAAAAGAAGAGAAACAACTATTTCTTGGAGTCTGCTTGTGAGTCCCATTGGGAACTGTTCCCCCTCACCATTTGGAACTTGCAGCAGCCTCCCGGGGAAATCAGCCCCAGGACCATAGAAGAGAAGGGCAAAGTCGCTCAGTTGGAGGCTGAATGCTTGTTGCCGCAAGGCTCTCTTGTGGTTTGGAATAAGGCTCCTGTCCTTGGTGTGGCATCTGTCCTTTAAAAACTAGCTCAGAATGCTCTGAACACCTCCAGTGGAGCTCTAAACTCATCTTTCAGGGAATATTTGATCTTTCAACTGATTGGAGCACCAGTGAATCTGAGCCAAGACTTCTGGATCATGACAGACTCCGCTTTTCTATTTTCCACATTCCCCCTAAGAGTACTTTGGGAACCCCACAAAGGACAGAGTGAGTGGGTTCATGTCTGCCTTATCTATCTATTCACAAAAGTTACCAGCATGGATCAGAAGAGCCACCGTTAAAGAATCCATTCAACACAGTGAATTCCACACAGGCTGAGCCCTGTCAAAGGAGAAACACCACAGCCTAGGGCTGATGGCTGATCACACTGTGTTTACTTCCACTTCCCTTGTTTTCAGCCACACAGCCCATCCTGAGATGGGAAAGGATGCAGCGTGTGACTCTTACTCACCTCCTGGTACATCGAGAACTGGAATCTCGCTTCAACAGTAATTACTATGATTACAGGTCCCTGTGGAACTCGTAGGGTGAGCTCCAAACACAATTCCTCAAGCTTGTCAAATCACTGCGTCGATTTGCTTATGAAAGGTAGTTCTAATCAAAAGGAGTAATTACAATATTAAGTGCCAAGCCTTGGTGTGCAAACTCTTGAGTCATAAGATATTAAGCTTAATTTAACTCCACTGAAGGAGGCATGTAACATCATGTACTCAGCCTTCTGAATGGAGGTGAGCCCAAAACTTCACTCCAGGAAAGTGGACAAGCTACTTGGTCTATTAGCCACTCTACCATCGCATACTATACAAGCCGGAGCACCTGTCTTAGGGAGCTATTTACTCTCGGAAGTCCTAATGATTTAATGGGTTACTGAGTAAGACCCCTTATGCACTGACTTACAAAGCTCTTAGTATTTCAGGGCTGTAACTACACTTTGGCCTGGTCCTGTATCCTAAACCATCTATTTACTCACTCATTCATTCATTCAATATATATTGAGATACTAGGCCCTATATGTTGGGCGCGGTGGATGCTGAGATAAATAAAACATGCGCTGAGTCTTTAAGAAACTGACTGCGTTGAAATGGATTCTTTAACACACACTTGGTGGCACTTAGCTCTTCTGATCCATGCTGGTAACTTTTGTGAATAGATGGATAAGGCAGACATGAACCCGCTCACTCTGTCCTTTGCGGGGTTCCCAAAGTACTCTTAGGGGGAATGTGGGAAATAGTAATTTGGGAAGATAGGCTCATAAACAGGTGATTAACCTTTAGTGCGAAAATGCTATAATTAAAAAAAAAAGTGTTCAGGAGAATAGGAAAAGGGATGCCTTCACCGAACTTGACAAAGTCCGATAAGGCTCCGAGAGCAGGTTCCACCCCAGCTAATTCTATGAGGATGTGAATGGGTGTGAGAGACTGTCCAGAGTCCCAAGAAGAGGGACCGGCACAGCTGAGGAGTGCCAGTGAATGACGTGACGTATCTCAGGAAGCTATAAACAGTTTACTGTGATTTTTAAGCACAGTGTGTATGCATACACGTGCATGTCCAGGTTGTGGAGAGGTCCAGGAGAGGGAAGCAGGAGCTAGCAATTGGATTTGTGTCCCATGAGGACCATCCAAGTTCTTCTCCCCAGAAAGCAGGTCAGGATCTAAGTGCTGTTACTATTTTGAGGAATCTACTCAAAAATATGGTGGCAGTCAAAAAGATTCCATAAACAAAACCCTGACGCATGTCACACACGTAGAGACAATCACCTTGCCCCACAGAATGCACAGGTGCTCCTATTGTATGGGGATAGCACCCTCTTACACACACAATGACCCAGGTCCCCTCAAGGGTATGCTCTCATCTCAGAACCAAGTCTTAACTGGGGTTCTTTAGTGGCAAGGAAGTCTTCCCATACTGATCATTCTGATAGATTGCCTAGTGGATGAATGGGCCACGCTGCTTATAAAGACCTGTTTTCATTTGCGATGGAATCATCCTTCAGGTTGGCTAAGGCACTAGAAACAAGGACAGCACACATTTGAATCCATTTAGTTCAGGACTTCCGTTTTTTTTTTTTTTTTTTTAAGAACATGAAACCAAAGACTTCAGAAGAAGGAGACAAAAAGAGACATTGCATGCTCATGGATGTCCCATGTTTTTAATATTTTTAAAGCTAATTTTAGAGTATCACTTAGGGTGGAGAAACTATTTACCATTTCATTAAAAATGAAGACATGAAGGCTCAGAGGGAGTAAAGTATTAGCCAAGATCACCCAGAGAGTGGATCAAGGACTAGAACTCAAGTCTGATCATTAAAGCTGGACTCTTGCAATAACATGCTGCCTCTCTTCTGATGAGAACGAAGGAAGATAATTATATTACTTATGCATTTTTTTCCATCAGATATTTATGTGAAATAAACGAGTCTCTTAAAAATTGGAAATAGTGGCTACCATATTAACTGTTCACTGAATATTTTGGCTGCTCAAGCGAGAAAGTACACAACGTTGCAAATGATACGTCTTGTTTTTTCTTGTCTGAAATTATCATTTTTCTTATTGTCTTCTCTCATTCACACATTTCCCTAATAAACACTGAAAATTTTCTCTCTGTTTCCTGGCCTGTGCTGTGTACAGTTATTCAGTCATGTCCCACTTTTTTGTGCCTGTAGTCGGCCAGGCTCCTCTGTCCATGGAATTTTCCAGGCAAGAATATGGGTGCAAGTTGCCATTTCCAGCTTCAGAGGATCGTGCCTACCCAGGGATCAAACCCACTTCTCTCATATCTCCTGCCCTGGCAGGCGGATTCTTTACCCCTGCACTACCTGGGAAGCCCTCTCTGGTCCCTGCTAGGTGGCAGTTCTCTTTTCCTGAAGATCTCTTTCATGAAGTCATGGCAGTCAACGCACATTATATAAGAATCTCAGCGGTGTGTAAACAAAGACTTGCAAGTTCTAGCACTTCAGGCCACAGTATAGAATCATAAATTCTCAAGGTAAGAGATATCCAACAGGTCGTTTGTAGTGACACAGTAGAATTTGAATACAGATAAAACCAGAACATCTGGTTAGAGTTGCTTAAGACCATTAAAAATATAATTACATTTAAAAATCAAATAAATCATTTAAGTAAATTGTTCAGTATCTCACCCAATTAATGTTATTTATTTTTTACCAAATTAATCAGCCACAGGTCTAATGTTGAGACATGGCCCATAAGAATTGCAGAGCAGTAGGTATGTGTCGTTGCCTTTCTTCCACTAGCGCCCAAATGAGACATGTCTGAACCAGCCAACATATTTACCACTGGTCCTGTGCCACCCTACTAAACATCTTAACTGCTCCACAGCAACATTTAGAAGTGAGACTGCTGTGGATCCTTGGCTGAGGAGGTTCTCGGGGTAAGAAGGCCAATTTCACGAGCCTGATCTCATTATCCAGTTAGCCTCATCATATTGTTCCTTCACTAGACTGCAAGAAAGAGGCTGGAGAGAAAGTGTACTGTTGGACACAAAGCCATCCATTTACAGGAATGATCATCCTGCCTGGAGTCAATGACCAGGATGTTAGGCCCCAGCACAGGCCTAATAATTTGAGACGGAAATATGGACTATCTATTTTCAAGGCGTGAGACTTTCAAAGTAAAACTTGCTAATCTTTTCTTTCATGTTAGGAACAGTCGGAGAAGTTTTTGGTTGGATCAGATTGGAAGGATGAGTTCATTTCTTTAAGCTCTTTGAGTGAATAATAACTGCCCAGAAATCCTTCCATTTTTCCACTTAAGACTTTCTTTTTGTTCCAAATGAGCAAAGGCAATAATTACTGGGGCTTCCATTACTTCCTAATGTCATAAGCAATGCTAACATCTGTCCTTATTTAGAACCACTTCTATTCCTAGGAAATTTTTTAAAAAACTATGAACTTTCATTGGACTTTTCTCCATTTTGATTCAAAGTTAGTTGGAATACAAGGAGAATACATTCTTGCTCCTTCTGATTCCAGTTTAAAAGCCTGACTAATATAATTCCATCCTAGGACTGTTCCAGTACTGTTTTCTCTTGGGAAGTTATCAGAGAGGCTTAGAGATCTGGTAATAAGGTTATACTGGGTCATGTTGTTCAAGACTTTCTGATAGCAGATTTCATGAGGGGTTGAGATTTTGGATTGACCTGTCCTTTCCGTGATTTAATATATAGTATGGAAAGAGAAGTAGGAGGTTAGTTAAGTGACAGAGTTTCTAGATTCAGGCCTCCTCCACTCACTAGTGACCTTGGATAATTCAGGTCCACTCTCTGGACTTAAGTTTCCTTCTCTGTAGAGTAAGGGCGCTGTGCCTGATTGCCTGAGAGAAAACTATTACGTTTGTGACATCATAAATTTAACAAGATTGCAAATATTTAATTGAGCATCTACAATGTTTGGGACACTGGACTAAATGCCACAAATAAAAAGATGAGTCATAAATGGTCTTGTCTCTAAGTTTTCTGGATCTAGAGGGAGAGGTACATAGTTAGTGTTGATATAATATGAATTAGAAACATATACAGTCCATTAGTCTATGAAATGTTCTGGTTTACAAGGGCAAAATGGCTTTTGAATCAGTGGAATAAGAAGAGAGTACATTGCAGAGGTGTTCAGGAAGAGAGCTGGGTGAAAGATTGTGGAGAGATTGATTTATTGGGGGGACTCATTGGATTCTCAACATTGTTTTTAATCTTCATGCAAATGCCTCCTGTGTAAAGGCAATGGTAAGCTCTGGAGATGGAAGCTCCATAAACAAGCCTGCTATTAATCATTATCTTAATGATCTGAGCCAACCTGCTGAGCCTTTTGATGTTTGCTCAACTCCAAGGATTAAGATGCAAATCTGGGTGTGATCTCTATCACCACTGCATGAGGATCCGTGGTCCATTAATCTCAGGCTACAAATGAGCAGAGCTAACTTCAGAGACACAATGCATTTCACCTTCCACCCAGGGGAGGGGGCTCTATGTACCACTCCCGTCCTTACCCTAGCCCTCACAAAACCTGGGGAGGGCTTTTTTTGGGTGGAATCCAGTCTGAATGGGGTCCTTTCCCTCTATTCCAGTCATAAAAAATATTTTCCTAGTGCTTCCCTTCAAGTTGAATCCCCAGTGGCCATGGGAACCTGCCAAACCAGATACTTTCCAAGAGGAATATCTTCATAACCAAATCTGCAAAAAGATGAAAGAAAAGGAGGAAGGCACTCAAACATCAAAACACTAGGCATAAACCCAAGATCTAAACATATGGCAAAAGGATGTCAGGTGACAGCTTTAGGAAATGAGAGCTGGTTCAGATCTCAGCCTTGTTCCTGCTTCACGTATGCCCAGGTGGTGGGGCGGTTAGGACCATAGCGTTGAGAAACAGGTCAATATCCAGGCTCTGTTACTTGCTCCAAAGCCTGGCTCACATAACTTGACTTCTCTGGGCCACTTCTATCAAACAACAATTTTAATATATATACACTCCTCTAGGGTGAGATAATAGGATTTCTAGAGCCATTGAATGTAGATTGTAAAGAAGGGATCTCACAAATGGGAGATATCTGTGAACTCAGAGCAAAGATAATCCCACTTATAAGCCTCTCACCTCTTGTCCACTCATCAGGCTTCCAGGCAGGTACAGTAGGGTTTCTTCTTCCCCAGAGTCTATCACCCAGTTCACTTGCTCCTGGGATGTGACCATGTTGATGGGTCAGCCTGGGGGATATGGTCTCGCCTAAGTTTTGCGTTCCCTGGGGTGGATGACATAAGGCAATCAGGCAGTTAGCACTCCGAAAGGCTTTCCCAATGTAGATTCCCTGACATTTGTGGCCTACATCAAAATATTTGTTTGCCTCTGTCACTAGCCCGTTAAAAGCTTCTGACTGTACTGGCTTTCGTTTAAAATAAACATCAGCCAGTGGTCAGTGGGTATCACTGATTCTGCAAAGTCACTGGACTCCTTTGGAATAATCACCCTTGTATCTGCCCTATGGTGATGTTTTCCTATGTCTGGCCTTGTTTTGGGGGCAAGCTGAGAAACAAACCACCACAACAAAACAACTCTAAAATGTCTAATAAGGTAGCAGCCAACACAGTTTAATGAGAAAATGACAGGGAAACGGAAAGGCCACACAAACCAAAAGATAAAGGAACGTTCTATCTCATAATATATCGGAGTTTTGTAAACTCGAGTGTCTGTGCAGGTAGATGTCAGGCGTGCCTGTTTTAGCACTGTGATGTAGGTACTTTTGTTCTCATATTTTGGTGATCTGAATGAATGCGCTGCTTGGGAAAATCTTGAAATTCTAACAAACAGCCTGATTGTAAGCTGTCTTCGAACTAACTGATGGAAGATGACTCAATTCAGATACACAAAAGGGATGTCCCCAAGAAATCCTCTTTTCACATCCACCCCACCATTTGCCCAGGCCCAGTGTCAACCCACTCCAGTGTTCTTGCCTGGAGAATCCCAGGGACGGGGGAGCCTGGTGGGCTGCCGTCTATGGGGTCGCACAGAGTCGGACACGACTGAGGCGACTTAGCAGCAGCAGCAGCAGCAGCAGTAGAGTACCTGACATCAAGCGGGCACCCCATGAAGGAAGAATTTAGCTCATTCTGTCAGTTTATTTAGGATACTTGGTAAAAATCCTTCACACAATTTTTTATTCCTCATCTCCCACAAACCACACTTGAACATCCATTTTGAGATTATTTCCAATGGCGTTAACACCATAGCTAACTTTGAGAGGACACAGACTATGCAAACAGTGTTAGGCATGGTGGTTCCTTTAAGACAACCAAGAATTTATTCTGGCAGGCTTGTCCCTTTGAAGGATGACTCCCTTTAAAACTCCCAGAATACACAGAGTGCATGTGTGAACATAGGCTCAGGTCCCCACATTTTATGGAAATGACACTGAATCATTTTGCAACAAAGGAAGGGCTTTGGATGCTTTTTGGAGGTGTGGCAGGGTGGCAGGATCCGGGCAAACCAGTCAAATGGGTGCACCCCTAAGCAGCCAATGGCCTACTCTGGAAGGAACTGGGTTCAGAAACCAGAATGAACTGTGATTACGGAAGATTCTAAGCATTCCCACCTGTAATCCAGGGATGTTTGTATTCTTCGTGGCCATGTAAGGAAGTTCCTAACCAGTGGATGGCCTACTGCTCACCAGAATGAGAACTGCTTACACCTTCCCATTTAGAGTCTCTTGGCCAAAGAGACCTTTACAGAACTCCAGCCTACTAGTTTTGGGTCTTTTTAAGAAGCCAGAGCTGCCTTTGTGTCAGCTGCAAGGGCGGAGGTGGGACTGCAGAAGTCCTTAAAGCCCCTGCTTCACCTACCACTGTTCTGATTTTGTTCTATTACATATCTTGGGATTCTTTTAATGCTTTAAGAAAAGAATGAGTGAGTGAGTGAGTGAAGTCACACAGTTGTGTCCTACTCTTTGCGACCCCATGGACTGTAGCCTACCAGGCTCCTCCATCCATGGAATTTTCCAGGCAATACTTCTGCTTTAAAAATGTTTGAAAAATAATTTCTTTTTTTTTTTTTAAACATAGACAAACTGGGCCCAAGAGACGAACAGTGAAACTAATCCCCTCAAGGTCACCATGTTGCCAACTCCAGTCCTCTTCCTAGTTGACCTCATCTGAATGCCACTGCTTGCATATCGACAGTCCTCACCTCTCCCTCTGAACTCAAGCACTGAAGAGCTAACTTTCTGTCTTTTGCTCTTGGATATCGATTGGGCATCTCAAGCTTAACAATTTGAAGACAAGACTTGAATCTCTCACCTTCAGCCTAGACCTTGTCTGTCTGCGTAGCCAGTAACTGTAGCCTTCCCTGTCGCCTTGAATATGGACCAGAGCTGTGCTGCGGAATATGTTGCCAACAGGACTGCCTCAAGTATCCTGGGCTAAAACTTAGGGCCCATCCTTGATTCTCCTCTTTTCCTGGTCCCTGCATTCAGGTGATCAGTATCAGGACTCTGGTTCATTAACTCCTTCTCCACACATGCCGTCTGAACTGATGCTCTTTCTTCTTCACCTGAGTTAATGGAATAGCCTCTCACCTAGTCTTGTTGCCTCTTCTCCAGCCTCCATTTCCCTCATTCTCTCCACAACAATATAATTTCCTGAAAATGTGAATCAAACCGTATTCCTCTCTTGTTCAATACCTGCCAAGAACAACCTGTTGCACTTCGTATAAAGTCTGCACCCTTTCCTCTGCCTATGGGGCCCTTGCCTTCCTCAGTGACCTCGGGTGGTACAGCTCTTACTCTTGCTCACGCCCCAAGTTCTAGGCACACAGGTTCTCTTCTGGCACCTGGAGCACTCCGAGCTCAAGTTTCACGCTGAACTCCTATAGTGAGTGAGTGAAGCTGCTCAGTCATCTCCGACTGTTTGCGACCCCATTGACTGTAGCCTACCAGGCTTCTCTGTCCATGGGATTTTCCAGGCAAGAATACTGGAGTGAGTTGCCATTCCCAACCCAGGGATCGAAGCCAGGTCTCCTGCATTGCAGGCAGATGCTTTACCATCTGACCTACCAAGGAAGCCCAGCTCTTATAGTAGCTGCCCCTTGTTTCCTGGAATGTTCCTCCCCTAAGTCTCAAGCTCAAGTCTAAATGTTATTGTTGACCTTCAGAGAAACCTTCCTTGACTTACTTTTCCATTGTAGCCTTCCCAGACACTTTCTAACATGTTTTCTTGCTTCATGTAAATCATAGAACATATAACTCTCCAACTTTTCGTTCTTTCTCTTATTCATTGCTGAATGCACTTTCTTTCTCTGAACAAGGTCCATGAGAATGGAAATTGTACCAGTCACAAACCTTGTGCGATGTTTTCTCTCCAGCCCCTAAAACAGTTCCTAACACATCACTGATACTCAATAAGGGTATATTGAGTAAATGAATGAAGGTGATTTGTCTAAAGACACACAGTCCTGGTAGAACACTCTCATTAGGCTTCCAGACTCCTACTTCACAGAAAGACTCATAGGATTAACTTCAAATGTCTCTGTTCAGGGTAGCATTTTACGGATTCATATGACGTTTTCCTTTCCATAGAGTGAAAGAAGGAAATAAAGATCCTTGAGTTATAATCTCTGAAGTCATGAGGATATTTTACTGCCTAGAAAATAATCACATTATTCCATAAACATTTATTGAGAGGCTATTACCTAGAACTATTAAGCATGAAGAATAAAACCATGAATAAGAAATAGTCCCCACCCTCCTCTCTAGACAGGGAGAGAGAGGCATCTAAACAGATGATGACAGTATTAAACTTTTAGTGGATATAAAAATAATTGCTAACACTGAGCACTTCTTATGAATGGGATGCTCTTCTGAGCATTTTAACTGCTTAACACATTTACTTCTCATAGGAACCCGGTGTCGTATTTACTGCTATTCCTCTAGTTTTGCAGTTGGAAGAGTCTGAGGCATAGATTAGATAATTTGACCAAGGTCAGGCAACAAGAGCATGTAACCGACTATGGGGTGCACCTGTTAGTCGCTGAGCTATACTGCCTCCCTTATAGAGCTGCGCAGAAAGTGATAGGAAGATAGGGAATTAGTCCCTCCATCTCTGGTGGCCAGGGGAATCAGTGAAGTCTTTACTGTGGAAATAATGTTTGACCTTGGATCTTGAAGGACAAGGGGGAGATTCCCTCAGGGGAGAAGCTGTGGAAGCATGAAAGGTATAGAAAACAACTCAGGCAAAGCCGCTGAGTCGTGAAAGAGCCTCTGTCTCAGAAACTAGCAGCACATTGTGAGTAGCAGAGAAGGCACGTGTATGTGTGTTCAGTCATGTCCAATTCTTTGAGACCCTGTGGACCTTAGCCCGCCAGGCTTCTCTGTTCATGGGATTCTCCAGGCAAGAATACTGGAGTGGACTGCCATTCCCTCCTCCAGGAGGTCTTTCTGACACAGTGATCAAACCCATGTCTCCTGCATCTTCTGTGTTGGCAGGGGAACTCTTTACCACTGAGCCACCTGGGAAGCAGAAAAGGGATGTGAGGTAAAACTGGAGAAAATGCAGGGGCAGGATGCAAGTTTTCTTCTCCTGAAGGTGAAGGAGAATGATTTTTCCACTCAGTGAGAATACGTGGAGACTTTCAAGCCAGTGATTTACACATTCTAAGCTTGCTTTACAAATTCAACAGTCTTTATGCAAAGGGTGGCTTGGCGAAGGGGGGAAAGTAGTAGAAAGGCCAGGAAGTCTTTGCAGTGGTCCCGATGGGAGAGGCAGAGAGACTGCAGGGCATCGTGGCCCCTATTTCCTGCAGGTGAGCAAAGTGAGCCTGATGCTACATGTGGAAGGAGAGGAAGAACAGCTGCTTGGGGTGAGCTAAGCAAGCTCGCCTGAGGCGTGTCTGGGACCATTTCTCCAGCAGCCAAGGAGGTCAGCAAAGGCTCAGCTGCCCCACCCTCTGACTCCAGCCAGCTGTTGCAAGGGCTCCAGGGACAGAGCCTCTTCCACACTGCTGTGTCTTCAGGGCTCGTTAGGAAAAGGCGGCTGTCCTCTGGTAATGCCTGTGCCTCAGCCCAGCACAGAAGTGATGTCAATGCATTTTTCTCCTGCCTGTCTGTCACTGTTCTTTCACAACAGGTTTTAAAAACATGCTGAGGTCATATGAGTGTGTGTTAATGTGTTTGGTGCATTATTATCATTCTGTCATTTCTTCAACTGGTTAGAGGGGTGAGTTCTTTCGGTATTTAGTCAAGAAAGCATGGAATTACCTTTATCTCTCTTTGCAGCTGATGCATGGAGATGATCCAAGAAGAAAACAACCGTATCAGGTGATGTATCCTTTCATCAACTTCCCTTACCTCTCCTCACCTGAGCGTTTCACAGACTCTTACCTACATCCCCGTTGCCCTCATGGTAAAACATCTCAGGACAACATCCAAGTGTTTAGAGGAGAAATGGCTGAAGGGTAATTGCCCCCAGTATTCTCTGCTGGTTTGCAAGAAATTATATATTTTACTAAGTACTCAGAAGCCTGGATATTAGCTTTATTTCAACTCCTGATTCCAATGCCTAAAAATATAGCAGTTCCTGTTGATATAGTGATCATAACAAAACCTCTCTGTCATTGACTTGTTGTTTTTGTGCTTCAGTATATTGTGATTTTATCTACCTAACAGATACTTGTAGACAGTTACAAATGTTTTTAGACTTAGAGATCTTTTATCAGCCTGGGGACTCCCCTGATTTTGCCACATTAGGAAAGGATGTGTGCTGTGATGTTTGAAGATTCCAGTACATTGAAGGATGGCTGCATAGATTAAGTATGTTAAAAGGATTATGGTTAGAATTGTTTAGGGCAGAAATTTGTAAACGTATGTTTGAAAAACAAGTTACAGGAGTCATTTTAAGGAGAAAAAAGTTCCATTGTGTACTAACTCTGGATATGGTAGGTATTTTTTCTGTCTTGGAGATTCATAATATAACAACAAAACAGTGTTTGTACAGTTTTGTGTAAACATAGCATTTGCTTGTGTTTATGATGACCACAGTGTGTGTGTGTGTGTGTGTGTGTGTGTGTAAAGAGTGCAAGACATTTGTAATGCATGATTTTCTAAGGTTTCTAAAAAATGCAAGACACGTAACTACAACCAATATTCTGTCTTCTGTATGGATTTTCCATTCCGATTCTATTAACATTATCCATTTTCTTAGAGATTTTTTCGAGCTTTGGGTAGTTGGTTGGAAGTTCATTTTCATGATTTTTTTCCAGTCTCAGATTTCCCACACTACACATCATATGAGTGGGAAAAATATTCCAGGTTTCTCCTACCTCTTGTTCACTTTCCACTTGCTAGTTAATTGGGCTACATCATCAGCAGGTCCCCTTCACACCACTCTCTCATGCCATAATTATGCATGCATATGGGCTGATTCACTTTGTCGTACAGCAAAAATTAACACAACATTTTAAAGTAACTATACGCCAATAAAAAAGTATACACATTACTATATATAAAATAGATAACCAACAAGGATCCTATATAGTACTGGGAACCACACTCTATATCTTATAATTATCTATAATGGAAAAGAATGTAAAAAAGAATACATATATATATAACAAAATCACTTACTGTATACCTGAAATTAACACAGCACTGTAAATCAACCACACTCTAATAAACATTTTTAAAAATTAAAAAAATCTCAAATCCAATTGCAAAGATTTTTCTCACCTGCTTCTACCCTTTTTGAACCTGTTATTGTTTCAAAATAACTTCACTCTGGGAACTCCAACTTAATCTTTCAGGACATGAAACTACATTTATGTCCCTGCTGTCCCAGCCTTTTCTGCCACTACATGTCCCCCTTTCTTTCTTTCTCATTCAGATAATAAATGAGCTGCTTCCTATTAAACATGTATAATGCATTCTTACCAGTTTATCTCATTTAACTTTTATAATGGAGATTGGGAGTACTCACCCCATTTTACTGCTGAGAAAGTAAAACTCAGAGAGTTTAAGACACCTACTTAAGGTCACACAGCTGGAAAGTGGCAGGCTAAGAAACTGAACTTGGATTTTTCAAACTCCCAATTTTATATCATTTTCTGTAATCCTGTATCACAAGCTTGGATATGGGGATAACATAGGTATAAGACAGCATAGGTAAAAGTGTTAGGCCTAGAAAATCTATTAGACTAGCCACACTATCTAAACATTATGGGCAGAAAGGAAATATTTTTAAATACTTTTCATGGTAGAATGAAGTAATTCATAATATGAGCTGAAATGCATATTTTCAAGATAATTTTTAAGATGCAACTGAAACTGCTATTAAATGTTGTGCTTTTAGAGATAACTTTGAGCCAAGTTCCTAAGCTCCCAAGGATATTGGTTTGTTCTTATATACCAGTTGAAGCTGAAGCTCTAGTACTTTGGCCACCTGATGTGAAGAGCCGACTCATGGGAAAAGACCCTGATGCTGCAGAAGTTTGCGGGCCAGAAGAGAAGGGAGTGAGTGACAGAGAATGAGATGGTTGGAGGGCATCACCAAATCAATGCAAACAAATTTGAGAAAACTCAGCGAGATAGTGAAGAACAGGGAAGCCTGGCATGCTGCAGTCCATGGGATCGCAGAGTTAGATACAACTTACTCAGACGGTAAAGTGTCTGTCTGCAATGCAGGAAACCTGGGTTCGATCCCTGGGTTGGGAAGATCCCCTGGAGAAGGAAATGGCAGCCTATTCCAGTATTCTTGCCTGGAAAATCCCATGGATGGCAGAGCCTGGTAGGCTACTGTCCATGAGGTCACAAAGAGTCTGACACGACTGAGCGACTTCACTTCACTTTAGAGACTGAACAGTGAATGACAGCTATATACCATTAGGGCTATACCACGGAGAAGAAATTTTGTTTGTATCTGTTACTCCCCATTGCAAAAAAAAAAACATTATGTAATATTCTAAACTCAGTTCTTGTCTAATATTTTTCTAAACTGTATTATAGTGGTTTCATTTACTCACATGGTCCTGTTCCTAGTTTCCAGTCTCTCTTTTGATACATGCCATAGCATATTCAAAAGCAGGGACATTACTTTGCCAACTAAGGTCCATCTAGTCAAGGCTATGGTTTTTCCAGTGGTCATGTATGGATGTGAGGTTTGGACTGTAGAAAAGGCTGAATGCCGAAGAATTGATTCTTTTGAACTGCGGTGTTGGAGAAGACTCTTAAGAGTCCCTTGGACTGCAAGGAGATCCAACCAGTTCGTTCTGAAGGAGATCAGCCCTGGGATTTCTTTGGAAGGAATGATGCTAAAGCTGAAACTCCAATACTTTGTCCACCTCATGCGAAGAGTTGACTCATCGGAAAAGACTTTGATTCTAGGAGGGATTGGGGGCAGGAGGAGAAGGGGATGACAGAGGATGAGATGGCTGGATGGCATCACTGACTCAATGGATGTGAGTCTGAGTGAACTCTGGGAGTTGGTGATGGACAGGGAGGCCTGGCGTGCTGCGATTCATGGGGTCAAAAAGAGTCGGACACGACTGAGCAACTGAACTGAACTGAACTGATTGATATGATTATTCATTAGTTCATGAGAACCTGACTATGCATCTATTAATAAACCACAGGACATCTTTAGTTCCATGTGTTTCTAGAAACATCTAACAAAACATTTAAAAATGAAGTTTCTTATGCGTCCCGTCTAACATGATTTTATCAATGAACTTTACTGCTGTTTTCCCAATCATTCATGTTTGAAATGTGAAGACTCGCTTAGACTCCATGTTAGCCTTTATCCTCACATGTGAGCTGGAAACATCAGCTGCTCCGCTGTCATCCTCCGCTTCCTTTGTGGCTGCCCTGTACCTGGCCCTTATTGGTTCTTGCTTAGATCAGCAGTTTTCAGATGGGCAATTCTGTAACCCCCTACCCCATCAAGGGAACAGTTGGCAATGTCCAGAGATATTTTGGGGTGTCACAATCGGCATTTAGTGAGTAGAGGCCAAGGATGCTGCTAAATATCCTATAATGTGTGGGACAGACCCTCACAACGTTGAGCCCCCAAAGTCCAAAGTGTTGTGGTTGAGAAACCACGGCCTGGTCCATGGGAAAATCTTGTTCACTGGTTCCTCCTCTCTGCTTCTGCTTGGTCTTCCACCCAGCTGGCCACATCAAGGTTTCTAAAGCATATATCTTCTGATGTCATCCCACTGGTGACACCTTCCATGGTGCTTAGTGAATCTCTCATCCTGTTATTAAGATTCTCCAAAATAGTTCTAGTCCTGGTTCCCATTCCCTCCCTTCATGCCACACCATCATACCAGACTTCTTCACCAGCTCTTCCCCCAGGCCTCTACCCTGGATGCCTTTATTTTTCCCTTCCTCGCCCTCACCCCTCCTGTCAAAATCCTGCCCCTCCTTCCAGCCCAACCTCAAAGGCTACCTTACTTTCTCAAGCCTTTTCTTATTCCCCCACATGGCCTTAGCTCTTCCCTATTCTTCTCTATGGGTTTCCATCATCAAGTTGTATTCCCTGAGGACAGCCACGGCACCCGGCTACTTACACTCAGATCCACACAACACTGAGCCTCGTCTGGTGCGTTTCAGGTTGCAGCTTAAAAGGAAGAGGCAGGAGGAATGTGAAAGGAAGTGGGCATTCACACCAAGAGGGGCAGAGGGGAGCATGAAGGAGCGCAGGGGGTTTGATCTCAAGGCCAAGAACTGGTGGCTCAGCTCCACCTGCTTCCTGAGCTTTCATCTTTCATCATGGAATCACTTGCTGCCTAAGTCCACTCTTCCTCGCTCCTTTCTTCCTCCTTTCCTTTCCTCACTTCCTCCCTTCCTTTGTTTTAGAATGTTCATTCTTTAAGAAAGGAGCAGTGACATTATTACCAAGGGGATAGAAATTAATTCTTAGAATATGAAAAAAAAATTAGCTATTACAATGGTGTGTGACTTTCCAAAGCTCAATTCTACCCAAAGAAATCCTATTAATTTCCCTCATTAGGGGTAAGTAGCATTTTAATTTATGTTTTCTCTTAATGGGAAATGGGGTGGTGCCAATCATTTTTTTTTAAGATCAAGAAACGTTGTATTAGAAGAAGGTAAATGGTATATGCATACACACATTTACATATTTTTCAAACTCATGGACAAAGTTTTATTTTTTTTTATTTTAAAGAAATATTTATTTATTTGGCTGTGTTGGGTCTAAGGTGCAGCATGCAGGATCTTTGATAGCTTGTGACATGCAAAGTATCTTTAGTTGCAGCTTGTGAGGTTTAGCTCCCCAACCAGGGATCAAACCCAGGCCCCCTGCATTGGGAGCACAGAGTCTTAGCCACTAGACCACCGGGAAATCCTAAAACCAATGGACAAATTTTTGAAGGTTTGATTTTTTGATTTGTAATTAGAGAAAATATAAAGTATTGCAGTTTTGGTTGTGACTCACTCACATACTACTTTCTCCATTTTATCAATAAGAAAAATGAGGCTCAAAGACATGAGTGTATTCATTCGTCAAGATCTCATCAAGACCTATAAATTCATAAAGCAAGGTTTAGGAGGACTCATTGGAGTATTTAGGAGCAAGACTGGCACGTGCTGGGCATCAGTAATATAGCCACCTGCACTGGGACCATTATTGTTGCTTGCTTTACCTCCCAAGCTCTGCACCGAGGGGCTGGGAATAAGGGTGGCGGAGACAACAGATACAGTCTCCACCCTGATGTAGTTCACACTCTAGTGGGTGAGACAGAAACCACCATAGGGTATGTAACTGCAAACCGTGTTGAGTGCAGGAAGCCAAGAGTGCGTAACAGGAGGAACAGATTTAATGGTAGGAGGAGGAGGAGGGGGGAGGAATGAGGAAGGCTCCGAGGGCAAGGATCATGAACTGAAATCTGAAGAATAAGTTAAGTGGGTAAATTAAGATGTGAAAAGTGCTCCCCTGGGAAGGACCAAAGGATATGGAGGCTTCTGAGCAGAAGGGAGCACCGAGGGTTTGAAAGACGGACACCAGCACCAGCGTGCCTGGAGCCTAGAAACCCAGGTGGAAAGCAAGTCAGGATGTCTGCAGAGGGAGACTGGGCACGGGAGACCACGGCAGGAGATTTAGTTTTATCCTAGGTTAAATGGAAGCTGTTTGCCAGTTTTAAGACAAGGATTGATGTGCTAGGACTTAAGCTGTTGGGGAAAAAATGAACTGGGAGAGGATGAACGGGGACCATGGAAGAGGAGTGACAGTAAGACTTCTTGCAGTAATAGTTAGGTCTAGAGTAATGGCGGGGCTTCCTGGAGGCTCAGATGCAGAATCTTCAGGATGTCTGCAGAGGGAGACTGGGCACGGGAGACCACGGCAGGAGATTTAGTTTTATCCTAGGTTAAATGGAAGCTGTTTGCCAGTTTTAAGACAAGGATTGATGTGCTAGGACTTAAGCTGTTGGGGAAAAAATGAACTGGGAGAGGATGAACGGGGACCATGGAAGAGGAGTGACAGTAAGACTTCTTGCAGTAATAGTTAGGTCTAGAGTAATGGCGGGGCTTCCTGGAGGCTCAGATGCAGAATCTGCCTGCAATGCGGGAGACCCGGGTTTGATCCCTGGATTGGGAAGATCCCCTGGAGAAGGGAATGGTTACCTACCCCAGTATACTTGCCTGGAGAATTTCATGGGCAGAGGAGTCTGGCAGGCTACATACAGTCCATGGGGCCGCAAAAAGTCAGATATGACTGAGAAACTAACAAAGTGATGGGGTGAAGATAGAAATAGACAAGTTTGAAGATATTTAGGAGGCAGATTAGTAACAATGGATTGCCGTTGGAGAGTGAGTGTCAAGGACAACACCTGGGAGTCTGGTTTAGGAAAATTCATGGACAATAGTAACATGCTATAGGCCACCTAGTTAGTAAACAGCAGAGCCAGGCCTATAATCCAAGCCTTAGATCATCCTGTAACATTGTAACTGGTTCTCAGTGTCTGGGGTTGATTTATTTCTGCCCAAGTTCTCTTGAAACATTGTACTCTTGGATATAAACCTTATGGAAAAGTTCTTCCAAAGTTGGAAGCAGCTAACAATCTCTTGGATTTAGGGGAAATGAATTAAAATTTCTATAGCATGGACAGGTCACTCAATACTGCTGAGCTGGCATCCTCATTCTGTTAAACAGATAGTCAAAATACCCACATCATTAATTTTTTTTTGGGGGGGGTCACCATTTGGCTTGTGGGATCTTTGTTCCCCAACCAGGAATTGAACCTGTGCTCCCTGCAGTGGGAGCCCAGAGTCTCAACCGCTGGAGTGATGGGAACGTCAAAAAATATCCACGTCAGAAGGTTATGGAATAGAGGTTAGAAAAAGCAGAGCCAGTCTGCCATGGGTACATCTGACCTTGGATCCTGGGCACCTCATTCCATCCAGTTGCTCCAGTCACAGCCGTGTCTTTTTCTCTATGGGTTGTTCCTGTGACACGGGGGCCAAGAAGAACTCTGGATTTGGGTGTCCTTTTGTCCTGCTGTCCCAGGTGAAGTCAGCTGCATTTTTTTTTTTTTGCATATTAGAGGCTCAGGAAATATGTGGTGACCAACCTTGCCCCACAATCTACCCCTCACCATCACCAGGTGGGCCACTGTCTGCTCTCTGTGTATGAGGCCTGAAATCAAATGTCAGTTAAGAGCCCAGGGCAGATGACCTCAAACTTTGCAGTGCATAAAAGTCACCCTTGCCTGTGATGAGTATTTAAAATATAGATTCCTGAGTCCCACCACCCTAGGTTCTAATTCAGAAAGCAAGAACGAAGCTGAGGAATCGGTATTTTCATAGTTCCCAAGGGTGAATCTAAATGTGGAAAGTTGTCAACTTGGCTGTGATTTTTTGAGGGTTCCCTAACGTGGGGTCCAGTAGGGCACTAAATAAGCATTTGAGTTCAATTGAACAAACACTGAATTTTGTCAAGTTGGATTACTGTGCTGTGGCCCTATTGTCCTTCCCTTTGATCCCAAGTCAATTGTTGAAGAATCTGCTATGATTTTAGGACCAATAAACTTTATTGAAAGGAGTGAGGGTCAGGAAAATGTGTGTATAGGTGTATATATGTGACATGAGGAGTTATAGCAATCCCCAGGTTACCTCCAAGCAGCTTAAGAGGATTTGGGGTTCTCATTTTTAAGGACCTGCTGCTGATGAAACTCCACTTTGTACATTCAATATTTTTGTGAAAATAATTACCAGTAAATGAAGCCAGCCCCAGGCTGAACAGGGCACACTATCTCATCCCGAGGCATCTACTGAGAGCTGAGGTGGCTCAGTTCCAGGGGCCCCCTGATCCCTGAAGGCAGCTGGCTGTGGGCTCCCCAGCTTCTTTTTGATCACATAGGGTTTCATCCCCTTCCCTGTGTCATCTAGCCTGCAGCAGCCTACCCATTTCCCACTCCTCCCTCCTGCCAGTATTGAAATCTATTGATTGGGAGAGACAAATGTTCCAATTATTGAAGTTTGGTCTTGCTACTCCCATAGGCATAGCCACTGACTGGCTCTCCTGTATAAATGCATATCCAACTTCTGGGGTCTAATAAGTTCTGCTCAGTTCAGTCGATCAGTTGTGTCCAACTCTTTGTGACCCGATGGACTACAGAACACCAGGCTTCCCTGTCCATCACCAGCTCCCAGAGTTTACCCAAATGCATGTCCATTGAGTCAGTGATACCATCCACCATCTCATCCTCTGTCATCCACTTCTCCTCCTACCTTCAATCTTTCCCAGCTCAGGGTCTTTTCAAATGAATCAGCTCTTCACATCAGGTGGCCAACGTATTGGAGTTTCAGCTTCAACATCAGTCCTTCTTTTTTTTTTTGCATATTAGAGGCTCAGGAAATATGTGGTGACCAACCTTGCCCCACAATCTACCCCTCACCATCACCAGGTGGGCCACTGTCTGCTCTCTGTGTATGAGGCCTGAAATCAAATGTCAGTTAAGAGCCCAGGGCAGATGACCTCAAACTTTGCAGTGCATAAAAGTCACCCTTGCCTGTGATGAGTATTTAAAATATAGATTCCTGAGTCCCACCACCCTAGGTTCTAATTCAGAAAGCAAGAACGAAGCTGAGGAATCGGTATTTTCATCAGTTCCCAAGGGTGAATCTAAATGTGGAAAGTTGTCAACTTGGCTGTGATTTTTTGAGGGTTCCCTAACGTGGGGTCCAGTAGGGCACTAAATAAGCATTTGAGTTCAATTGAACAAACACTGAATTTTGTCAAGTTGGATTACTGTGCTGTGGCCCTATTGTCCTTCCCTTTGATCCCAAGTCAATTGTTGAAGAATCTGCTATGATTTTAGGACCAATAAACTTTATTGAAAGGAGTGAGGGTCAGGAAAATGTGTGTATAGGTGTATATATGTGACATGAGGAGTTATAGCAATCCCCAGGTTACCTCCAAGCAGCTTAAGAGGATTTGGGGTTCTCATTTTTAAGGACCTGCTGCTGATGAAACTCCACTTTGTACATTCAATATTTTTGTGAAAATAATTACCAGTAAATGAAGCCAGCCCCAGGCTGAACAGGGCACACTATCTCATCCCGAGGCATCTACTGAGAGCTGAGGTGGCTCAGTTCCAGGGGCCCCCTGATCCCTGAAGGCAGCTGGCTGTGGGCTCCCCAGCTTCTTTTTGATCACATAGGGTTTCATCCCCTTCCCTGTGTCATCTAGCCTGCAGCAGCCTACCCATTTCCCACTCCTCCCTCCTGCCAGTATTGAAATCTATTGATTGGGAGAGACAAATGTTCCAATTATTGAAGTTTGGTCTTGCTACTCCCATAGGCATAGCCACTGACTGGCTCTCCTGTATAAATGCATATCCAACTTCTGGGGTCTAATAAGTTCTGCTCAGTTCAGTCGATCAGTTGTGTCCAACTCTTTGTGACCCGATGGACTACAGAACACCAGGCTTCCCTGTCCATCACCAGCTCCCAGAGTTTACCCAAATGCATGTCCATTGAGTCAGTGATACCATCCACCATCTCATCCTCTGTCATCCACTTCTCCTCCTACCTTCAATCTTTCCCAGCTCAGGGTCTTTTCAAATGAATCAGCTCTTCACATCAGGTGGCCAACGTATTGGAGTTTCAGCTTCAACATCAGTCCTTCCAATGAACACTCAGGACTGATCTCCTTTAGGATGGACTGGTTGGATCTCCTTGTAGTCCAAGGGGTTCTCAAGAGTCTTATCCAACACTACAGTTCAAAAGCATCAATTCTTCGGGGCTCAGCTTTCTTTATAGTCCGACTCTCACATCCATACATGACTACTGGAAAAACCATAGCCTTGACCAGATGGGCCTTTGTTGGCAAAGTAATGTCTCTGCTTTTTAATATGCTGTCTAGGTTGGTAGCTTCCCTCGTGGCTCAGAGGGTAAAGTGTCTGCCTACAATGCGGGAGACCTGGGTTCAATCCCTGGGTCAGGAAGATGCCCTGGAGAAGGAAATGGCAAGCCACTCCAGTACTCTTGCCTGGAAAGTCCCACGGATGGAGAAGCCGAGTAGGCTACAGTCCATGGGGTCACAAAGAGTTGGGGAAATGACTGAGTCACTTCACTTTCACATTCTTTTCAGGTTAATCATAACTTTCCTTCCAAGGAGTAAGCATCTTTTAATTTCATGGCTGCAGTCACCATCTGCAGTGATTTTGGAGCCCCCCAAAATAAAGTCAGCCACTGTTTCCACTGTTTCTCCATCTGTTTGTCATGAAATGATGGGACCAGATGCCATGATCTTAGTTTTCTGAATGTTGAGTTTTAAGCCAACTTTTTCACTCTCCTCTTTCACTTTCATCAAGAGGCTCTTTATTTTTTCTTCACTTTCTGCCAAAAGGGTGGTGCCATCTGCATATATGAGGTTATTGATATTTCTCCTGGAAATCTTGATTCCAGCTTGTGCTTCCTCCAGCCCAGCATTTCTCATGATGTACTCTGCATATAAGTGAAATAAGCAGAGTGACAATATACAGCCTTGACATACTCCTTTTCTTATTTGGAACAAGTCTGTTATTTCATGTCCAGTTCTAACTGTTGCTTCCTGATCTGATCTCTAAAGTGCACAATGAATGTAATGTGCTTGAATCACACCAAACCATCCTCCCATCCCCAGTCCTGATATATATTTGAAAAGCAAAATTTAAAAAAACCATACACTTGAACAAATGTGAAATAAGCAGAGTGACAATATACAGCCTTGACATACTCCTTTTCTTATTTGGAACAAGTCTGTTATTTCATGTCCAGTTCTAACTGTTGCTTCCTGATCTGATCTCTAAAGTGCACAATGAATGTAATGTGCTTGAATCACACCAAACCATCCTCCCATCCCCAGTCCTGATATATATTTGAAAAGCAAAATTTAAAAAAACCATACACTTGAACAAACACCCTCTTCCAACAACACAAGAGAAAACTCTACACATGGACATCACACCAGATGTTCAATACCAAAATCAGATTGATTGTATTCTTTGCAGCCAAAGATGGAGAAGCTCTATACAGTCAGCAAAAATTGGACCAGGAGCTGACTGTGGCTCAGATCATGAACTCCTTATTGCCAAAGGCATACTTAAATTGAAGAAAGTAGGGAAAAACCACTAGACCATTCATGAATGACCTAAATCATATTCTTTATGAGGATACAGTGGAAGTCATAAATAGATTCAAAGAATTAGATCTGATAGGGCGCCTGAAGAACTATGGATGGAGGTTTGTGACATTGTACAGGGGGCAGTCGGAGAAAGCAATGGCAACCCACTCTAGGACTCTTGCCTGGGAAATCCCAGGGACGGAGGAGCTTGGTGGGCTGCAGTCCATGGGGTTGCAAAGAGTCGAACACGACTGAGAGACTTCAATTTCACTTTTCACTTTCATGCACTGGAGAAGGAAATGGCAACTCACTCCAGTATTCTTGCCTGGGGAATCCCAGGGATGGGAGCCTGGTGGACTGCTGTCTATGGGGTTGCACATGACTGAAGTGACTTAGCAGCAGCAGCACAGGAGGCAGTGATCAAGACCATCATCAAGAAAATGAAGTGCAAAGGCAAAATGGTTGTCTGAGGAAGTGTTACAAATAGCTGTGAAAAGAAGAGAAGTAAAAGGCAAAGGAGAATACCTATTTGAATGCAGAATTCCAAAGAATAGCAAGGAGAGATAAGAAAGCCTTCGTCAGT